>OX393549.1:20148571-20383571 GCA_947650365.1 Chamaelirium japonicum
TTCTTTTATGTTGCACATACATGGGAAGGGAAAGAGATGGCCAGATTTGGCTCGCTAATTTTTTCTCGATGCACTTTGTAGGATGGCAAAGTTATTATCGCCAATAACGCGAACCGTTGTAGCATGTAATATATATATATATATATATATATATATATATATATATATATATATATATATATATATATAGGGATTTGCTTGAATGTGGCATGCGGTGCGTGCGGCATCGCACCGCAGCCGTGTGATGCACGCGCTGCATGCATGCGATGCACGCAGCAGTGCATCACACGGCTGCGGTGCGATGCCGCACGCACCGCATGCCGCAGCATAGCAGCCCCCTATATATATATATATATATATATATATATATATATATATATATATATATATATATATATATATATATATATATATATATATATATATATATATATATATATATGGGGATCCGTTGACAACTCGTTTTCTTGACAACCTGTTGACAACCCATCATTTGAAGGAGCTAGAGGTTTTAGAATTTGTTGATTTTTTGTGAGGATGCTATCTATAGCAATAAGATCATCCTTATAAAAAATCAGAAAAATCCAAAACCTCTAGCCCCATCAAATGACTTCCTCAGATATAGACCGTCCATTTAAACATTTAATTTGAACAGTACACTTGATGAGGTTAGAGGTTTTAGAATTAGTTGGTTTTTTATGGGTGTGCTATCTATAGTAAGGAGATCATCCTCACAAACAATTAGCAAATTCTAAAACCTCTATCCCCTTCAAACGATGGGTTGTCAACAGATCCCACCCTATATATATATATATATATATATATATATATATATATATATATATATATATATATATATATTAGAACCAAATGCTGACTAGACAAAAAAAAACTGCTGACTAGACCAATTCATTTCAGCCAAGAGAGAGAGAGAGAGAGAGAGAGAGAGAGAGAGAGAGAGAGAGAGAGAGAGAGAGAGAGCACATCTCTACCCCATCGTCTGCCCTCCAACATCACAGCGGTCCATTGCACCCAGCCCGTTCGGGTGCATCCTACTCAGCCCCAACTGCCAGGTAAAGGGACGACATTGATTAGCAACGGACGACTGTGTCCCCCTCTTCCTCGAGCCGTCCTTCACCACCCCCACCCCCACCCCCCCGACCCTTTTTCACTCCCCAGATCGAGCCCCCTCTTCCCGCTGTAGATCGAGCCCCCCTCCCTCTCTCTCTCTTTCTCTCTCTATCTCTCTCTCTCATCCACCAAATCCTGCCCCCTGTGATCCCGTCGACCAACCTGCGATCCCCCCAAATCCCCCTGCGATCCTGCCTACAATCCCGCTCGCACTCTCTTATTCACCTCTCCCTCTCCCTCTCCCTCTCCCTCTCCCTCTCTCTCTCTCTCTCTCTCTCTCTCTCTCTCTCTCTCTCTCTCTCTCTCATCCACCAAATCACACCAGCCACCCTGCGATCCCCCGAAAATCCCGAGCCACCTGCGATCAACCTATCCTGCGATCCCGCCCCACCTCCCCTGTGATCCCGCCGGCCACCTTGCCCCTCTCACCTGCTCTCTCTCATTCCCCCCTATCTCTCTCTCTCATCCACCAAATCCCGTCGGTCCCCACGGCATTCCATATCGGGATACCGCCCCCCGCCCTTCATGATCGCTCCTCCCACCCTGCAATCCCCCGCTCCATGATCGCCCCTCCCCAATTTTCCAAAATATCATACTTTCCAAATCGAGCAACCCGCCCCTCCCCAATTCTCCAAAATTTCATACTTTTCAAATCGAGCAACCAGCTTTTAAATCCTCCCAAATGTGGCATTATCCTGGTATTGAAATTCTTTATTGTCCCCAGCCCTTGCACTCACCCCAACCCCTTCAAGAGGCTGTGATTGTGCAGAAGGTGGGATCGTGCAGACGGCAGCGACCCCTCCCCGCACCAAGTGCAGAAGGCATCGGCCACTCGCCCTCTACCCGCAGGCAGACTCTAGGTCCGCCAGGTTTGGACTCTCTCTCTCTCTCTCTCTCTCTCTCTCTCTCTCTCTCTCTCTCTCTCTCTCTCTCTCTCTCTCTCTCTCTCTCTCTCTCTCTCTCTCTCTCTCTCTCAGTAAGAAAAAAAACCAGTAAAATTGTTTTTTTTCAATCAACATGAACCACATGTTGATTTCTGCAAAGGTATTGGTACTCAGATACCTTTGCAGAAATCAATAAATTTGTTGATCTTGCTGATTTTGCACAAACTGTTTTTTTTTTCACCGTTTCTGTGCACCAACCCGTATTATCAAAATATCCGAACCAAACCGACCCATCCAGGCCTTGTTGGTTCAGTTCTCAAGTATTCTTGACAAGTTGCACCAGTAGCACATACCCTGAAGGTCAAATGCATGAACCATTAAAATTTTTGGGTTCAGTACCAATAGTGACGGCTCAACCATAAGGTCATTAAGGCATCCCACATAAAAGGAAGGTCCACCACAAAATCCAAACCCACTTAAATATCCTAAGGTCTTATAAGGAAAAAAAAAAAAAACCACAACTAGGGTTGGCAATTTCGGACCCCACACGGCAAACCCGACACAAAATTAGCGGGTCTGGGTCAGGGCTAAACGGGTTCGGGTCGTAAACGGGTCGACACAATAGACCCGTTTAATAAACGGGTCGGGTCCGGGTTTAGGGTCTGGACACAGTAGACCCGGGAAGATCTGTTTAAAATTCAACAGGTCGTGTCGGATCATGTCAGGTCGGTTCTACCCATAATCCGATACTATAATATGTAGTACCAACGGTCCATCTAGTCAGGTCGGGTCGAGTCGAACTGGGTTGGATCGGGTCAACTGAATAGACCCGTGTGGTAAACAGGTTTTATCGGGTCTACCCGTTTATAAACGGGTCGGGTACGAGTTTAGGATCTAGACACGATTAGTTAAACAGGTTGGGTCCGGGTTTAGGGGTTTTGGACACAACCCGAAACTAGACACGACACGAACCCGACCCGACCCGTTGCCACCCCTACCCACAATCCACTTGAATAACCTACAGCCCGTAGAAATATATTATAAAAACTAATTAATTTTTATATATTAATATATTAAATATAAAAATTTATTTAGAAATTTTGATATCTAATTTAGGGTTTTGCCTTAGGCCTCAACTTGTATTAAGCCGGCCTCTGCATGCCAACACACCAAGAACATCTGGTTCCAAAGAACCTTTAAGGTTCTTCGTGTGCGCCTAATGTGTGCACTACATGGAAACTGTTGGTTTGGCTTGATGCGAAAAGGTTGAACCGGCTCTGCACTGAACCGGTGCACCCGATTCATTCAGAACCGGTCATTATCAAACTAGGGATGGCAGCGGTGTGGTTTTGGACAAAACTAAAACCGTACCACAACACCGAACCAGCACACCGAAACCACACCGCACCGCAACGGTGTACCATTATGTAAAATCAAATCCGCATCATACGGTGTGGTGTGATGCGGTGGACCACGGTTTATCAATATAATAGCCTAAACAGTACGATTTTATTCGGTTTTTGTAAAAACCGGATTTTTCGGCCTAAACTATAGTTGTAATATTTATATTTTTATCATTTTGTATTCCTCGGTTAATCCGAGTGCCCTATCTCAATGAAACTAGCAATAACGTGTTCGTCTTGATGAGATCTTTCCAACGAATCCAATCGTGTTGGATTTCAAGTCTGATTCGGGTACTATTTATTTACATCCGATTAATTCGGACCGAACTTATATGCTGAACTACCTAGAAGTACGTGCAACCTTAGGGTTGGTCACTACCCCTACTCATATACATTCTTATTCGGGCATGAGAGGGTCCATACTCGACCCGTAACAATTCAGGTTTAGGATCTTGGTATGGATTTAGAGTATAATTTTGTATTTTTTCACATGCAATACATGATTTCTAATTTTTTTATAAACTTGGTTTTATGTGTGAAGTTTTAAATGAACACAATTCACACTTACGAGCATAAACGGATATTTGAAAATAAGAATCCGGTCCGTATTCGAATCCGAGTTTTACAGATTTCAATGACATTTTTTAATATCTAACAAAAACGAATATGGATATGATTTTTTAATACCCTATCAAAACGGATACGGATATTAAGGTATTCGACACAGATAATCCTTATCCGAGACGGACTTTTCATATAAATAGATATTCATATATCCGTATCCGTAATATATATATAATATGATATTTGTGTGTGTATTATAATCCAAGAACGGATCTCAATGTCTGGTTGTGTTGCATAATTGTACTAAATAGTAAATACCAAATTAGATACATGATGTAAGCCACACCACGGCAAGCTTTGTGTCCTACAAGCTAAATTAGAATATAATGCCCCTAGAATTTCTTGAAATGGCTACTGGACCTCCAGATATCTATTTGAGGCTGGTGAAAAAAAAAATCCTAATGCTTTAAGCCCCAATACTGATAGTTGTAGTAAAATATATTCATATATTATATAATGAATATAAGCGCAATGTTCATATATTATATAATGAATACAAATATGAATATTATCCAAATCTGATACTCTAGGAGGACATAATTCAGATAGTTGCACTTACTATCCGGGCAGATACGGATAAGGATTCAAATAGTGCATTTATAAATGGATACGGATAACAGATAGTATGGTATCCGATCCGTTTACTATTCACACTTTCAACCAACGCTGCTTTGGGGAGTTGATAGTGGTACCGCTCCTTGTGAGCACTATCATAGATTCATAGGTTCGATTCCTATTCTTCACACGCTCATGTGTGCAGGTATTTTCCTCAAGCCAGGTGGGCCCTTCCTATGCTCGGTGTGGTGCTTTCGCTTGTTCGTGCGACGACTTCCTCGGGCCAGGTGACCCCATCTTGCCCTCGGTGTGGCACTTTTACTCATGGTGTAGCAACTTATGTATGTGGGCCAGGTGGGCCCTTCCCATGCTTGGTGTGGCGCTTCCACTCGTGGTGCAGCGACTTCTTTGGACCTCTTGGGTCCAGCTAAGATCCCCACTATGTACCAAAAAAAAAGAGGGTATAATGTGTGATACGTCCCTCTAACAAATTGATTTTAGTGATAAAGACAGCCAACATGGGTAATTATTGTTAGATCCTTCCGGTAGAAAAATAAAATAAAAATTTACCCCTGCGATCAGCTTCGAAAAAAAACAAGAGCACTGTAGCAAAACGAGTAACAAGCTTCGAAAATTGTTACCCTTTTGCTACAGTGAAATCAATGTAGCAATTTTTTATGAATTCTTGCCCAATTATATTTTGCTACAGTGATTTCACTGTAGCATTTTCTTTTGAGAAATTTTGTGTGGAAAAAAACTGCTGTATTAAAATCATTGTAGCAAGAGTAACAATCTTTGTAGAGTAACAATATGTACATATTGTTACACATTTGCTATAGTGAAATTACTTTAGTAATTTATATTTCCGTAAAATCGTGTCAATTTTTTTTTTACTACAGTGAAATCACTATAGCAAACCCATGGGTTGAGTTCTATAGTGACAAGGACAAAGGGGCATGTACTAAGGGGTAGTTTGGTCATTAAAAAAGGATAATAGTCACGTGTGGGACTTGCTCTAGCTACATCATTTTCAGGAGGGACTTGGTACAACACCATCTTGTTGGCTATCCTTCCCCCTTAAACCGATCACTAAGTCCCCCCAAAAAATAAAACAATTCAAACTTCCAAAGGACAAAATCTGCACACAAATGTTGCTATACAATGCGCATAACCAAGTCGAACCCGATTTGAATGTCTAGCTTGTTATATACATCAAACAATTGGGCTTGAGATTCGGATATTGAGATACGCATAACCATACCCAAAGCTTGTTCGGGTACACGGGTTTATACCCATACCTGAAATTTCAGGTCGGGTTCGGGTCGGGTTTTTACTCCATTGCCACTCCTATGTGGGTGTTTGAATTCTGACATATATGCCCTCGGGTAATGCTGGGAAGGGGTGTGCATCTGTTCGAAACCAACCTATTTAGGCAAGATCCAAATCAATCCAATCTTGGTCGGTTTTGAGGATTTTCAATCCGGTCCAAACCGAACTGAGGTTGGAATCCAATCCGATCCAATGAAATTAAAGTTGGTTTGGATTGGATTGGATGGTCGGTTTGGGCTTTGGCCCATATTCTTATTGGGCTTTTTTTTTACTTCTATTAGGACCTAGTTTCAACTTAAAAATTAATAATTGTTAAATTATTAGGTCTAAATAAGATTTTGAACTGATTTTGGGGTAGCATGGGTTTTTTAAGACATGGTATACATAATAAAATACCATATGTATTTACATATGTCGGTTCGGTTCAGGTCTGTTTTAGATTTACAAATCTGTCAACCGATCCAATCATATCGGTTTTAAGAAACTCAATCTAATCCAATCCATTGAGTGTGTTAAAACCGATCAAAATCACTGGGGAACAAAATTGTTTTCCCCAGCACAGCCTGGCCCTGTTTGGATATGATTCTGAATTTGGGATTCTTAGAACCCAGAATCCCAAAACAGGGCTCCGGAGTCCGGAACCTCGATTTTGGGTTATGAGAAAATAACTTCCAGGAGCCCAAACAATTTTTGGGATCCGGTTGTATCCAAACAAGCTCTCCGCCTTTTTTAGAGATTCTAGCTCCCAGAATCCCGGATCCAGAGCGTATCCAAACAGGCACAACAAAAAACCGAACCATGAGAAAACCGACGCGTAAAAGTACACAACCAATAAGAAGGTACAAAAATCCATGAATCTCCACCAATCTTCATTTGAAAAATTGAAGAAAAAAAATAAATAGTAGTAGTCTCATTCAAGGCACAACAATTTGATTAACAGAAGCCGAAGCTTCTCCCTCTACTAAAGCACTGATTTGAATGTTACAAATGGGACTCAGTTTATTCATCTGAAGCTCTACTCTCTACTACATAAATTGATCTGTACACTCCCCTCCCCTCTTTGCACCTACTACAACATAAATGTTGGTGTTGAATGATTAGTTGTTAGAAACCTCATCCCCGCCTGCCCGTACCCTTCGTCTCCAGCTCGATGTCGCCGCTTCCAAATCCAACACCATCTATGTCTCTCATCTCTCCCTCCCTTGTTAGCAAATTTTAAAAAGGACAACCTTCGTGTGTACCTTCAAAGCTGCAACGCTAAATCAGGCTGCTGCGAATCGACCATCACGCCCGAGGCCGGCGACCCCGGCGACTGGAACCGAACGTTAAGGTCGGGCGGTACAGAATCCGGCTTCGGTTGCAGGGGCAAACCCCGCAATGCCCCCTGGGAATCATGCCATGGATCTCTTGCCGGCCCGCCAAAGCCGATTGTGCTGGAACTCCCCGCCAACTTCACCTTTTCTGGATCTAGCTGGCCCATGGGCGTCTGATGGACGAAACTGTTGCTGCCTCTGGAAACCATGTCAAGCACTCGACCATGTGTCATCGGAGTGTCCGGACCAAAGGAAGACGGGTTACTCGGTCTGATCATCTTGCCAAGTTGAGAAGCCAAATTAAGCCCAAATGGAGTACTGAATCCATTAGCAGCTGGTTGCATACCCGGGTTCCGTTGAAGCTGGAAGGGAGCCTTGGACTGGTTATTACCACCGCCACCACCCCGAAGGTTCGAGCCGTTGCGAAGCTCGGAACTTTCCACAGCATCAGAGGACCTACCCGAGGCTGCAGATGCAGGGGGAGGAAGAATCCTGCTAAAATGGCCGCCTTCAACCGCTGAATCATTCGGTGGTGGTGGTGGTTCCATTCTTTCAGGATGTCTGTCGCTTCTTGAAATTGTGGTGCAGGGTGAGATGTGGGGAAGAGAAGTGGGACGTGGAGGAGACGTAGATATCAAGGGTGGCTGGGATTGTGGGGGAGCCTCACTGTCTCCGACCCATCCGGGGCCAAACTTTGTCCCAGGAGGTAATGCTCTTTCGATCTTTCTGGCGGCAATAGCCCAGCCAACCGGGCCAAAATTTGCAGCGAATCGAGCCAAACTCCTTGCGTATGCATGCTCCATGTGGAGCCCAACCTAGTTCCAACAAAGATCATGGTCATATGTAATGAATATTCGAGTCGCACATAGATAAAACCATTGGCATTCAAATCGTTCGAACCATTCCAAAGAAAAGGACAACAGCAACTTCAAGCCTCCACTGTCTCGAAAGGACAAACTACAAAAGGACAGTCACTTACCGGAACCAGTTGCTTCCCCCCGTCAAAGGTACTTAATAATGGTGGCTCACGCACACAGATGGATGGCTGGGGTTGCTTATATGTGTTGCGACGATTCTCGTCTATTACAAGAGGTTTCTTTCCATACCTCGTTGGAATCCCCCTGAGTGCAGAACCTGTGTTTGAACAGTGGCCACAAAGGAAAAAAAACACTCAAATTCTATACGAAGGGCTACTTAAACACACTTCCTCCATAGGAAAGAGCCATTTTTCTTGTGTGTGTTCATGAATAACTGGAAAGTGGTACTTGAATTTGAAACATCTCCGAATAATCACAAACCTGAATATTCCTCATTTTTCTCTGCCTTGTGCTCACCCATCCAACCAAATGTTCCGTTGTTGCGAAGACCAAGGGATGCCCTCGTAGATACACCTGCCGTGCCAGGCTTCTCCGAAGCTGCTGACCCTCTTCTCGACAAGTCATGGTTCAAGCTAGACCAATGAGTGTTATCATTGGCATTAGCAAGTGTTGCATCGGAAGAGAAATCCGATGCAGCACGCTCAGCAGGCCTGCCAACTGCCCGTTTGGCGGCAATCTTGCTTGGTGGTCTACCTCTCCTTGCCACTGTCTTTGGTTCCGATTCATTATCATCACTTTCTTGCCTCAAGTTTTCAAAGTCCTTTTTCGCGAGCTCTTGGATAGATCGCGCCTGTGTAGACACAACGACTTCGTCAAACAGCTCCAACTTCATGCTTAATGGTGGTGTCTGATAGATCAGCCTAAAAATAGAAAAAAATGCAATCTGAGACAACAATACCTGTCGATAGTAAACTGTATCCGGTGAATTGTAGCGCATAGCATTTGAGCTGATTAAGAAGATATCCATCTGCATAACCATATGTCAGAAAATCAATTAAAATTATTCAAATCTAAGTAAAACCAACTTTCTATTCCAGATTTCAATGTAGTAAGCACAAGGACAAAATAGAAAGCAGGGATACCATTTAGAAGGAAAGAACAGTTGACATTTACGTAAGGTGCATACTCTCAATCCAACTAGGCATAGCAAATGCATTAACAATATATTCATACAAATTTTGCAGTAACAGACTGTTGCATCTCCAACCCATGTAAAATACTAGAACAATGACGAGGATCCAAAGGACAAAACTAACTTGTCTGGTTCATGTCAAAAACTGCTAATTTAAGAAATATTAGGAACACTAGCCCCAATTAGCACTAGGGCTGAAGCCAAACTGATCATGACTCAACCACACAATGAAAGGGGTATGTAAGCTTATACACAATAACACCAAGTACAAAAAATCTCAAATCTGTAGTAATAAAAGAATATATGAACACCACTTTATATGCACACAAGACACCACTACACATATCTCTGTCACTCCTACACAAACTCATGCTGTTTTTCATGTTGTTTTCCATGAAGATGATGACCCAACTACAAAACAGTAACAGATTCATCGAAGGATAGGAGAGATGCCCAAGGATATAGTGCAGAGGCAAAAGTAGTATCTGTTTTGAAGGTCTCCCAACTCCCAAGTGCGAAGACCGTTGAAGAAGCAAAATGTGGATGTGCACTACCACCAAGAGAACGAGGATCAAGCACAATCAGGTACAGTAATCATCAATTGCTCAACTAGTCAAGTGTGTGTAGCAGTTGAAGATGCATAGGAAGAAGCATAGGACCCTTGGAATGAAAGTTTCAAAGATAGCAGAGAAGCATGTTCAGGGAAGTAGAAATATACAAGGATGTACATACACTAGGCACTAGCGCGGGGACCGTCATGCAAGACACCTCCATATAGTAAAGTGCCTGGGAAGCCTCTATAGATTCAGAGATCATGCACAAAACCCTTCAGCGAGAAGTGTACAAATAGAGAAAGAAACGCATGCTGGCGGGGAGTCGAACCAAAAGGGATATATAAAGGGAATTTTATGGAAACTTAAACCCGAGGAAAACAAAGCCTTGAACATCCCAATGAATGAATGAAATGGAACCCTAAATATGTCAAATAACCAGCAATGGTCAAAGTGATATTGGACCAAAGGATATATTCATAGGAGGGAAATATATACAAGGAGATATCAATAGGGAAAGATATCAGGGTCCAAGTCCTAAAGCAATGAAACAAGCAAACAACATATATGAATCATTAAAAAAAAAAACAAAAAGTAGCCCAAGAGACATTTATTGTCAATTGAATCCTCACCAAAAGCAACCAATGGGTGGACAATCAACTAGTATCGGTGAATTACACAAGTCGGAAAGCATGGAAACCACAGAAATAGATAAAAGGAAGAAAAATAAGGATAGAAAAAGGGAAAATGCCTAAATTAACAAATTAGTTAAGGTTCAAAGCCAAATTAGGTTCCCAATATAAAGAGAATACAAGGAATCCACAATACAGGTCTTAAAGACGAACATATAAGGCAAGGGATGTACAAGATATGACAAACAAACATAAAGATAGTAGATCCCCAAAGCAAGAATGACAACAGCACAATGAAAGATCAAAGTACACACATATAAGGGAACCGAGGTGAGAAAGGGCCAAATATTAAAAAAGGAGCAAGAAGAAAGTAAAAGGCCATAAAATTGGCAAATTAAAAAATGCACATATTAGGCAAAAAAGGTGAATATTGATGCATGTGGAGTACTAAGATGGGAACTAGAACTTAAGAATAGGCATCCGTCAAAGAACATAGATAAAAAAGGGAGAGACACCGGGTGGAATCAAAATAAAACAAGGGAACCAATTGCTCAAAGCAAGGAAACCAACAACCTAATTAAACACAGGACAAAAAAAGCAAAATAAAAAAGAAGGGAAAATATAAGGCTTCCAATGCCTGACCATGCCTTTTGGTGTCCAAACACCAGATAGATGAAGGAAATGGCGGTCTGTTCACTATTCACTGCGCTCCATAAGCCGTTCGAGACTTTGTTCCAGCACTTACAAGAAAATCCGACGACAAATCCCAGAAACCCTCGAAGAGATGATCCTTGATGTCTAATGTTTGTCAAACAAAGAATTGGCACTAGCAGCAGGTGAACAAAACCTTCTCTTAGTTACTCAGCAGGAACACTGTGGATTTTCAGGGAAGAAGACAAATATAACAAACTATCATCTAACAGACATAAGGATGGACAACATCTACAAACTAGACACACTGAACCAACCAATATTAAATCAAAGACCCTATAATTTGGGGTTGAGAAAACTTGAATGCCATAGCCTAAATCTCAAATCCGCCAGCCAAAGGACTCACAAACCCACAAATCCAACCACGGAAGACTACAATTTGTCTACCCCCAAGCTTCTAACAGACAAGACAACATGCAACAGCTACCAGTCTTCATTCAGGCAAGATGCGACAACTCTACGACATGACAAAGGCAACGATAGTGGATGTGACGAAAGCGAATTAAACAAATGAAAAGTATTATCAATGTCAACTGTCATCACCTGACAAAGATCACCCTCGCAGGCAAGTATGAACCATGCAATGGTCACAATGATGACAATAACTCCCAAACAACTCATCGAAAAGAGAAAGCAGTAATCCCAATAAGGATTGGATCATGTTGAGTCTGAATTCTGCTTCTCTAACAGATCTGGTTCAAAACCAATCAAGAAGAAGGGTGCATATCAAGAATGATAGCCCGTTGTCAGCCTCTAGGAGTGTGTAAAGGTCATCCTAGCCAGTTGGCTGATCGTGTCAGAGAGACCATCAACATGAAGAGATTGACAAGAGGAACATAACCAACAGTGGAAGCGTGAAACTGGAACCTCAGTGAAGTTGACCATATCCAAGGCGATCGGCCTTCAAAATTGAAGACGCAAGAAGGAACTGATACTATTCAGAAACGTGAAGTCTTAAGACAATCAAATTGTCCAGCAAAAAAAAAGGACAATCAAACTATATACATGTTTATATATACCTATTTCTATATGTAGACTTACATGACTCTCATCATAATAAGGTTGTGGAACACATTGAAAGGGGGCATACAAACCCATACATAACAACACTATGTATTGACTCACAAATCTGCAAAAATAATAGAGTACACATAAGCAACCATATACTACGTACATAAAACACCAATACTGTATTGACTCACATACAGACAACAATAAAAGAGTATAAGGTACCATATACTTTGTAGTATGTACATAAAATACCACTACACATCTCAAACAAAGACACTCTATTGTCTATCTTAGATCTTACCTCAAAATTATAATTTATAAAATAAATTATAATAAACTCAATTTGACAAGACTATAGAAGTACGCATGAAACATAGATCTGAACAAAGTTCGCTAAACTCAGTTGTGAGGTTTATTCCATTGTTCTCTTAGTCAAACTGCAATCTGCTTCTAAGTTCATTCAGACGTAAATACGAAGAGAATATCGAGGATGATCTTTGTCCATTGATAAAAACTTTTAAAACATGCCTTCATAGAAGTTAAAACAAAAACAATTGCTGCCTAAGGTTACGCTGATGGGCTCCCATGTGCTGCATCCATTTGCTATCAGAGTAGGGCTCTCTCCATGTCTCCATTCGCCTTCCCTTGTATCCATTGGTCCGTCGAAAGAATCCACTGGACCTGTTGCAGTCAACAATATCCTCCCTATCCATGGAGTAAGTGCAATAGAAATCAAGGCAAGCCCTCAAAATATAGAAACCACTTTTCTGAGAATAACCTAGTCATGTGACATCATCCTCACCAACATCTCCACCTGCATCACGTCCTATTTGTCTTTGAATCAGATTCTGAAAAGTAAGACCACCCATCAGTCCTACTTGCCCTTGAAACCCCCTATTCCTTAAGTTCCACACAGCAAAAGCGAAGGATGCAGATTCAGACCCGCCTACGCACAACTATCGAAGTTGATCATTAATCGAACGATTTCAAAGCAAGGTTAATGTTTAGGACTACAAACGAACCAAGCTATTCATGAGCAGCCCTCAACCAAAGCTCAGAAGGGACTCGTTTGAGTTTGTTCGATTTTTTATTCAGCCAAGCCCAAGCCTAGAGTTTCGTCTACTCATTTAATAAACGTGCCAAGCCCAAACATACCAAATCTTAGCTCAATTGGGCTTGCGAACAAGCTTGTTTAGGTCTTGTAAGCATGCTCGTGAATAGACTCCACGAATAGATTCATGAAAGCCTTGAAAAAGCACTATATACGTGGAGTTTGTGAACAAGTTTGTAAGGGCTCATTCGAGTCAGTTGATTTAAGAGTTGAGCCACACCCAAACCAATAATTAGTCTTGTTTAGTAAATGAGCCAAACTCAAATACACCAAAGCTCGGCTCGGCTCGTTTGCAGCCCAAGTCATGTTTTTTTGTTTTGTTATATGTAGTTGAGCCCATAATCCTGTTTGAGCTTTATTTCACTGTTAGATCAAGGTGTTTAGATGAGCCACACCCATTTGAGCCTTTTAGGGTTTTGGTTTGCTCTGCTTCATTAGCCTAAAGCAAGGTATGGAGGACTTGCACATTGACATATTAGGAACTCTCAGCAAGATGGTTTATTCAAGCATGTAATAACCTCCTATTTTGGGGATAGTTTTGAATGAATGAAATGAATGAGAGTTTATCCCAATGACTCACACCCAGGGAGATGCGAGGCCTTCAAAGGAGGTGTTATGCCTTCTTACCAACTGTACGATGCCTAGGGTTACGCCTGTGTGAGGTCGGTAGTTATCTCCCGTTATCTTCTTCTACCTCTCTTCCTCCCATCTATCCACCACAACAGAGCTTGTGCATATCCTCTCTCCGATGTTGCATCATCCAACCGCTTACTACTTGGGTTGGTTCAAAAAAGAGTTAAGACAATCTTATGCCAATGGGTAGAAACACATCAAGTTCAAAACATCTTGAAACTATCAACTATGATGTCATAACCATAACTTTTGGGGTTTCACCACCTATATTTAGTAAGAGAGGGGGAGGGGTGGTTAGCCATGGGAGCATAGGTCACAAAACCGAAGCAAGCGTGAGGGGACTTTGCCATGATCGATGAGACGCACACCCCTTGCTTTTTTCATAGATCATTACGACAATATAACGTGGCCTCATTCACCTCGCTTGAACTGATATAGAAGGCTTTTTCGGAGAAGTTTGAGGAGTCTATGCAACAAGAGAATGAAAGGGAATGAACAAGTTACCACAACACTTCCTTTTTCAAGAATTCTGAAGTGTTGGACACTTGGATACAACATATGACAGCAACACTATTTGGCACTCCACAAGTGAAATCTCTATATACAAGATTGAGACCGAGGTCGACAGAGTTAAGTAGGTTTTGATTTAGGGTAGATCGATTCCAAATTTTTCTTTATTTTTGTCATTTGTTTTGTTTTTTTTCAACTTTTGTATTTATTAGAAAATTAAAGGTTTAATCATCGCAATAGTCTTATTTGAAATAAATTTAGTGTTGAAAAGGTCCTAATAAATGTTGAAGATAATTTGAGATTTCGCTTTAATGTCCACTAAGGTGTCCTTCCATATACGGTTTCATGAAAATCTGAATTTATGCAAAACTCCAAAGTCCAAACTTAATTTATTTAGGAAAATTAGACATAAAACTTCTTTCCATATTAGAAGTGATTAGAGAACATTTAGGAATATTTTTCCAAGATGCACGTCATCCCTCGTCTTAAATCTTAATAGTCTAAAAAAGTAGGCATGAAACTAAATTTTGATGTTGAATAAAATAAAAACCTCTTCTTTTGGCGTGAAGCCTTCTCTTATCCTTATATATAAATCATTTTTGCCTTTTGCGTGAAATCCAACCCAATGATTTTGAGACCAATTTGATACAGGATTCCATGTTTATGGAGTTCCCATAATCTTGGAGATTCTGCAGACACACTTTTGAGTGTAACAGAGAAGAAAAACAATATGCCATGATCGAGACGCAAATGATGGGGAGCAATGAGTGAACTTCCGGCATGCAAGTACTTCAAAAGTTCAGAAAATATCCAATCGATGCCATGAAAATCATTATCAAACTCATTGTGAAGGCCCATTCAATAGAAAATTCAAAGATTGAAGTTGTTCCAATCGGCATTCTGATTGTCGATATCGTTCCGGTTTATGACCCATGTCCTGAACATGAACAAACCATTGAGTACCAAACTATGGAGGACAATTCAAGCACATATCAGATAATTGTGGAGAAGCAAGTGGACGTACCAAAGAAGAATTCATCCAACGAAGATCCAATTGAACCCATGGTCCATCCTTGATTTTAAGAGAAATGCTATTCAGCCCGAAGGTTTTCTCAATTCCGCTCAGTACGACTGACGTGGCAGCATACAACTGGTGGTGTTAAAGATTTAAATATCGCTAGTGAAATTCAGCCACCAGTTGTACGCTGCCACATCCGTCGTACTGAGCGAAATCAGGAAAACCTTAGGGCTAAATAGCAATTCTCTAATTTAAATACCCCCAATAAATGGTGATCAATTGCCGATTTTTCCCATAGTTGCTGGTTAGCGACATGATGATAGCAAGTATTCCCCATTTTACAGGAAACCGGCGACTTATCGCCATATCATCGATAAAATGACCAGTCCCATATAAAAGCTCATCGACAATGGGGATAAGTCGCTCGTGTCGCCCAAATTTTTTTTCCATTGTCGCCAAAGTAACCTAGAGAGCCCATTTTCAAATAATTTTAAAAGTTTCTTCCCTTTTTAGAGATTTGAATTTATAAACAAAATCTAAGCTATCTGCAACGTGTCTTGGCAGATTTGGAGCTATTCTTCGCAGGTTTGTCACATGATAAATTTGAAGTATTATTAGCTCTACTGCGAGCAGATGCATAATGGGAGCTTGGAGCCGGTATGACAATCTTTTTATTTTTATGTAGTTGCGTGACTTTCAGAGTATTTGTTATGTTATATCATCTACAATGAGATGTTTACTACTAGTGCATTCCCGTGCCGGCACTTCAGCAGGCCGCCTTCGGAGGCAAGACACCCCCCGGGCATCACCACCAAACCTAACACAAACGCACCCGACTCCCTCGCAGACCCCACCTACCCATCTCAAGAACCTTTGCACGTCACCCTCTATTTCTTTTCCCAATTCACCCAAACTGAATCAATCATCATAGTCGTCCATGAACCAACCAACACATGCATACACTCCAATTTGATCCCCATTAAAGCCATGCATGCATGTAACCATTTCTCTCTCTCCATAATAACCATGCAAATTAATGTATCATGCATGACATTCACAACCATTCCCTCTCTTCCAACGAATTCTTTCTCATTTAATTTTTGAGCCTATTTACTCTTCCCTCTTTACTCTCTTTCCTAAAACTACTCATGTATTCATGCACGACCTGATCGCAATCATCCCTCTCATCAGACTTTCTCTCTCACGATCTCTTATCTTCTCTCGTGTCCAGCTGCAACCGAAATCATAGCCCTCACACGATCTCTCTCTCGGACCTGATCGTGATCCCCTCTCCTTAATTCTCTCGTTCCTATTTCATCCCAACTGCCAATACCCAATGATCCTCTTGGACTCCCTGAAGTCTCGGCACCAAACCCGATCGCAGTCATCCCTTTTCCTCCCGATTCACCCTTTCTTTCTCTAGTTCGAGCCAAGCCTGACTCCCTTTGTGCGATTCCTTTCTCCCCATTTTCGAGAAGCTCGCAAGCACCCCCTCTTTCTCGTATTATTTCCCTTCCCTTCATGTCTCTCTTCTACCCGAATTTAATCACAACCGTCCAACCTCAACCTCAATGTTTTATTTAAAATTATTTTAAACTATTCAGTGTTGCTTCTTGGGCCAAGTGGGAGACTGTTAGTTTTTACCATATGGCCCTAGGGATCAACACCGTTTGCCAAAACCCCGATTGGGTCAAGCTGTTAAAAGAGGTGCCAAGATGTAAGTGGGCTAAACCCACTGGGTCTCGATCTTGTGTGATAAAGTCATGACGTGTTCAAGATATGTTTAATAGGTTGGGTAAAATTCTATTTGTTAGGAGTGTTTATCCCCAATCGACTCGATCTCCTTGATGGGTTAGGAGATCGGTTGTGTCTCACCCTTATGCCATACGTGCCATGAGCCCCATCATTTGGCGTTTGGAAAACAATGGTGTAAGTTCCTCTCGTGGATTCATCTCCTCCCGCGAAGATCGTTGTCGTCGTGGATCGCTTCCTCGCCAAGATTATCGCTGAGTTCTTCGATCGTCAGGTACGCTCTATCCTCTCTCTGATTGTTGCGATTCGGATCACCTAGATCCTATTCCGCACAAGGACGAACAAATCGTCCAACATGACTCCCTCTTTAATTCCCGATTTTCTCTCTTCTCTCTATCTCTAAAGCTAATCACAGCCACTCATTTCACCGAACCATGCATGCATGTCTCCATATCACATTCTCTTTCTAAATCCAAGACTGTACCGGAACTTTCTTTCCTATTTTATTTCCTCCTTTCTATCACTTTCTCTCTTAAACCCCAACAAAATCTGATCGTGCTCAAGATCCCCTCTATCTTTCTCTTTGATCTTTCCTTACGTGGCGCCCCTGATCAAGTCAGAGAAGATCCCCAGCGATCTCTCTCTTTCCTCACAGAGAGAGAGTTGGGGGAAGAGCGAGAGAAGGAGAGAGAGGAGAAAGATCGTGGGGAAGAAAGAGAAACGGGGAGAGAATGATCAAGGGAAGAGAGAGATCGAGGGAAGAGAGAGATAAGGGGAGAGAGAGAGACGGAGGAAGAGAGAGAGATCGGGGGAAGAGAAAGCGAATGGTTGTGATCACGTGCGCGAGAGAATTTTGTCTAGTCAACTTTTGGTTCCATTTTGTCCTAGTCAGCACAAAACCGCGGTCCCTTGTTATATAGATTTATGAGTTACGATTTGGATATGCCACCTAATACTTATGACTTATGAGTTACGAATTATATCATTTGTGAGATGTCTATCATATTTCAAAGTGTTTGTTATCTTATTGTATTTGTTTAATTCATATTTATATTCAGTTATTCATAAATGCATAGATTGTGTAAAAAAGTGTCTGACAGTTAATAGAATATGTTTGACGGTTCACAGACTCATCCATAGAACCACAATTGAGTATCATCTTGAATTAATAGTTATTCTTATATGTTTTTGTCATAATGATATATCTATACATCCTAAAAGGATATATAAAAAAATCCCCCAAAAATCGTTTTACTTTGCCCATTTTCTCTCCGTGTTCCCCTCTTTTCCCTAATTTGTAGCAACAATGACACCATTTTCCTCCCAAAACTCCACCATTTTCCTCCCAAGCCACTTGGTGATACCAACAATAATAATAACACTTAAAAGCATTAGATCGACCAACAACCATATCATAGATAATTATCCAATGCTCCAACAACTACAAATGGCCATGATCACGCATCAAATTTATGAGCCATTCAATTCAAATGAAACCCCATTCACCATTGACCTCCTTCACCAAAATTTTTAATACAGACCACATACATCCAACGTTAATATTGCAAGGAAAAACCATAATAATCTCCATCATCTCCTTGCGATCCAATAGTGGAGAAGGAATATGAATATGCCCTAGCACTATTTTAATGATAAGATCTACATAGAGAAAGCATCTGAAATAGTTGGCATGTTTAAGTTTAAATTAGATCGAGTCCATGTCATTTGCTTAATTACGTTTATATGTCGAATTATGAAAGTCAAAAGCATCGAAGACTATCTAATTATGTTTAAGAATTCTTAATTTGTGTTTGAGGCATCCTAATTATGTTTATGGCATGCTAAGTATGTTAAACATGTATGTTTATTTTGATTAAGTAGGTTTGAATTAGTGGTAAGTATGAATAAGATCATATTAGGGTAAACAAAAAGCAAATTTCTAGTCAACAAGGTCCGGATTTTCTTGATGTGCAAAAAAACAAAAAATAAGACACGCAAAAGAACAACAGAAATTGTTTTCCTGGATAAAGTATCAAAATTTCTGATGCAAAATAAGAACGGATAATCATTTCCTAGACATTTGTTTTCCTGGAACTCTCATGCCCAATGCCAGAGAAAACAGATTTTCTTGGACTTTAGTGTCGATGTGAAAGAACATACCCTAAAAGTTTTCTAAATCAATCTTGTATAGGAGGGCCTTCAATTATGTTACACATGTTCGGATCTCCACAAAGGCCGTCTATGGAAAGATACCCAAACGACCGAAAATATTATATTAAAAATGTCTTCTACCCTATTTGTCTAGTCCCTCTCCTAGTCTTGAAGAACCAATGTTCTAAAAAATAGCCTAGCCGACGCCTAGGGGCTAGAAGGCCCCCCACCGCCTAGCCTAATCCTAGGCGGTGTAGAAAAGCGACCCAGGCCTCTAGGCGGGGCGGGACGGGCCTAGGCACTAGAATGTGTATAGATGCTATTTTATTATTGGTAATCATAAATTTATGGTTTGGAATGCACTAAAATTATGGATATTATGATATTATCTGAGATATATATCATGCTTGCTTTTGTTCTTGTTAATCTTGAGTTTAGGGTTATGTAAATGATACATGCTCTTTAAAATAATAGTTGGGATAATCTTGAATTTATAGTAAGTTAAAAAATATGATAAATTACACGAAGGCCCTCTATAGTTTAAACGATTATCACTTACACCCCCTCATATTTAAAATCCTACAAATGTCTTCCTATAGTTTGGAAAACACCACTTGCACCCCCTCCAGAGGGCCTCCAGAGGTGGTTTATGTGTATGGTTTTTCAAACTATAGGGAGGCATTTGTAGGGTTTTAAACATGAGGGGGTGTAAATGATAATCGGTCAAACTATAGGGGTCTATTTGTAATTTATCATAAATATATATATATATTATATATAATATCAAAATAATTAAAAAAAACAAAAACGCCTAGGCGCCGCCTAGGCGGTCTAGCCGCTAGAAGGTCCCCCACCGCCTGACTAGCGCCTAACGCTTTTTAGAACATTGCGAAGAACCTTGGACTGTGGTGCATGAGCTTAAACTAGTACCCAGCAAAGTATGTCTTCCACCAGCAAATTGGCCTTCTAGTGTTCTTGGCAAGTCGCTTTCTTGCTAAAGCTGCCTTGGTTAGGATCTCAGTACCAACCATAAAGGGTTGACAGCTGACCGGAAAATTCTTGTTAATCTTTCCTTAGAGCCTTCTAAATGGAGTTGTGCTACATCAAATACTCTATTTTAATGGGATAACATTTGGATGATGAAAGGATATACATCAAGATCAGCTCATGCCATAATTCAAGCTACAAGCTAGGATGGGTTAAAAAATTGTTCCATGTTAAAACCATCGTATGTATAGCAGTTTTGCTATGCAAAAAGAGAAGCTTTCTACAACCATTACAAAAAGTACGTTTAGGAATAGTCAAGAAAATTATCTAGATCCAACTGCTATGAAACCAAGCCTATCAATCTAGACGGAACCAAACTGGATATATTTCCATTCACTGTGATCCAGGAAATTTTTCAAAAGTTGGGTTTGAATTGGTTATGGCCCTTATGGGTCAATCTAACCCATCTAAAGGTCAACATAAGGAACCCTTATAAAGCATCATTGATTGTATGCCTACAGTATTACTGTAAAAGCAAGGGAATTGGGAAACAAATGCTCTGCAGAAACAAGTATATAATATCATTAAGATCTCCCAAGATAAGAGTTAACTATTGATGTTTATAGGTGCAGATGCAACTGATTTTTCTTCTTGGACTAAGAAGAAAGCAACCTAGAGAAAAACATATTCATTCATTAGATGTTTTTGCCCTGAAAAATTCCAAGATTATGCCAAATACGTTGCCACTAAGCATTTTCACCGTGAAGCAGGGTTTTAAATCTCGGCCGATACCGGTACGTACCGGCCGGTACGTACCGGTTTTGGCCGGTTCGAGACCGGTACTGCATCCGATCCCGATACCTGGCCCGTATCGGCCGGTACCGGTACGTACCGGTCCGTATCGGCCGGTTCAGGCCGGTACAGGCCGGTACGGACCGATACCGACTGGTTAAAATTTTTTTTTTTTTGGGTTTTTTGGGTTTTTTTCAGATTTTTTTTCTCAACCGGTATCGGTCCGTACCGGCCGGTACCGGTACGTACCGGCCGGTACATACCGGTTCGGGGCCGACCGATACCGCGACCGATACCGTGATTTTAAACCTTGCCGTGAAGCCATAGTCATGTGTCGGATACCAGCATTCAGATTTTTAAAAATAAAAAAGCATTTACAAATATCCAGTGGCTTGCATTAATCTAATTACTAACCCATAAATGCCTGTTTCCCAAAAATAGTAAAAATTTAGGGGAAAAAAAACAAAATTTTGAAATACGTAAAGTATTTGATATGTTTATAAACACTGAAAAGCACTAATATACCCTAAAATCTAAGTAACTTCAACAACAAATGTTATAACTGTAGTTATATGAACATAAGTTGTTTCTAAATCCTCATATTGTTTAATTTAAACAGCTTTATCTACTAATTAATGTAATAATAAGAGCTTTTAGAAATGAGTTCTTTAGACACTACCTCTAGATAAGCTAACCCAGTTTTAGTCCAAGCCGATTTAAGAAAGAACAACATTAGGTCAGTGACCTATTTCCCAATTGCTGCCAAGACTATATATGACTCCTATGAATTATGTCTATAATTTGAAACCTATGTTGGTCATAGAATGGCAATTGCTAAACTGACCAACATTTTCATATGTATCTCTATCTATGCTCAAAATCTCAACTTTGTTCCAAGATTTGAAAACTCAGTTTTTGTCTCTCCTTTGGAGTCTTGATTTTAGTAGTATGCATAGTTTCGGAAGTTTTGGTCCAAGACTCTGGTTTTGACTTTAGAAAAATTTAGAACTCCAAAAATTAGAAAATTAAGGATACGTAGTAAAACAATATATATATATATATATATATATATATATATATATATATATATATATATATATATATATATATATATATATATATATATAGTTCAAGAATAATCGTAGACATGAAAGGAGTAAGGTATCTACTAGTGAGCCTACTATGCAAGTAACTAACTAGTTCAACTGTTTAACTATAGTATCATCAATTTACTGTGCCAATTATCTAATTAATATCAACTCTTTGTGATCAATAAAACTGAAAAACTATTAACAAGGGGCGGTGGCGGTGGGGGGGGGGGGGGGGGGGGGGGATCTAAATTTCTCATCAGGTTACAACTATACCTCATATATAATGAGCAAAACGCAGAATCCATAGAAGACTAAATAAACATAGTTACAAGTTATATAGGATAATTCCTAAATGTGAACGAAGGTGGGCTACAACTGAGAGCCTTTAAAAGGATTTTAAACTCGCATATCCATCCTTAACCCATTACTTATGTCCACACACCACTTTGGCATAGTAAATGATGAAAATTTAAGTTTGTTGGTGACCCCAATTCATAAATGCCAACGTTCTTCCATGTTGAAATTTCGCTTTGTAGAATGCTGCTGACTGTGGGTGGTTGGTGGTTGGTTTTGTTGGTGACCCCATTCCTCTTTCTTTCTCTTTGGTGTGACCGGACCCTCTTGGATTAGGAGCTCCCACAAAATTCCATTGTCAGACCTTTGCGCAAAGTAATAGGAGTTTCATCCCATGGTCGTATCGCATCTTCTTCGAAGTATCTTCTCCACAGATGGCTTTGTAAATCATGTGAGGTATCATCTTCCATAATCCATAAGTGGTGATGAATTTTTGTTGCCTATATCTCTCATCTATTGTTTTAATTAAAAACGTGCAAGAAAATTGTCTTCCGATGTGCCTAATAACCTTCACCCATGTCAAGTGTCTAGGTCTCTAAATAATTATTATCTCCATCCCCTCAATCCACCTATCTCCCGAACCTTTCATCTCGACCCTTTATGATGACCCAGAACAAGCATAGGCATATCTTGTGGAGGCCCCCTACATAAAAATTTAATCTTTTCTGCGTCTTAATAGGGAAAATCTATATCCTTTGGACTTTTCTAGAAGTCAATTTTTTTTCATTCAATGACCATTTGAGTTCTAGGATTCCATCTCATTGTTCAAATCTTCCCAAGGACATGGAAGACATACCAAAGAACAAAATGATAAGTAGACAATTTAGTAAATATTAGAAAGGTTTTTCAATCCATTTTTCTTGAAAAAAATCTACCTATCTATAGCCAACCATAGATATCGAACCACACTCACTTTTCATTAAAATTCGACCAATTAGACAATTTTTAGCCTCATCATCTTTCCTCAAGTATACCACTCCTACAGTCACTTATTCACTTCTTTTCCACAGTTCAAAATAACCTTCTCCTCTCTCACGAGTCATGTACTAGCAGACATATGATAGAAGCTATACTAACCCAACCAATTTGAAAGGCTATACAAAATAATTCCTCTAGATTGGTAGTTTTCTTTCTCAGCAAGCACAAAGCCATTTTTACATCTCTTGAAATAAACCTTCTTCACGTACTTTAATGATACAAACACACACCAATAGAACTATACCAGCAAAACCAATCTCAATGGTAAATATTTCTTACTCCACACTGACCGTCTCTTTAGAATCACCCAAAGACATGATCTGATAGACTGATAATACGTCCATGTGGCCCCAAAGGCCAAAGAGGCTGTTGGTTCCGTATAACTCAAGCAATAGGAAAGGATCCAGTGGGAATTCAAACAGCAAATGCACATCATAAGTTAGAAAGCAGTCGACCATCTACACTCTCCAGCGTGAAATCTTGAAAAACGAAAAAGATAAAGATTCGGAATGTAAGAATGAGTTGATGCTTCATTCCATTGCAACTAAAATGTGCTAATTCAACAATAAAAGTGTGGATGATTGTGACCCGCTGGTGCGAAGTCCGAAGGCTAATAACATTCAAGTAGCAGATGGAGGAATATGAGCATGTCATAACCCAAGAGTATCTATCAGTGATATGTAATTTGCACCTGGAGCAAAAAAGTGCTGCTAGAACACAAAAGGATTTGCTATTAAGAAGTTATAATGTAAATGAAATTTGGATGCATTAGCAATGTCATTCCTTACCTTAAGAAAGGACACATAAAATATTTAATGTCCTTATATGAGACTTAAAACAGGAAATTTTTATTTCCAAATTTTTTTAGTCTTCTAGAATTAATTGCAGGCTCCTCTCACATTCGAACTTGCCCTGCTCAGGAAATCAGTTCGCATCAATTATATAAATGAAGCATATCGTGTGGAGATCCGATGATTCTTGAACTTGATGGATCCAATTTTATACCCACAAAGATGTGACCTTAGATGAATCTTGTATAATAAGGTTCAATTTTTAAGAGAATAAATTATGATTCTATGAACTTCATAGTTACAAAGCATGTTAAAACCCAGTCACATATATAATACTACTTAAGCACATTGTGACATTACGTTGTAAGGAGAATTGACAGCTGTTGTGGAATATTTTGGTTTTGCTAGCTCCCTGATAATCAGATTGTCGAATTTTGGATATCCAGCTCTTCTTATGTGCAACCAGTCAACCACAACTCGGTTATGCCTTAGGACCCCCGGAAGACCTGAACAATCCGACGTTCAATCAGAAAAGTCTAAGACCTAGGAGAGCTTATTTTCACGAAGTTATGCCCTTAATATCTAAGATTTCAAACTTATAGCTTTACATGTGCATCATCCAACTTCTCTTATAGGGAGGACAGGTATATGGTATTTTCCTATCAGTACTTGTCCCATGGATCTCGCCACTTTTCACATCACGATCTCCTCCAATTACGGTGGCCCCATGATCTCATAATCGGGGCATCTCCCCTAAGAGTGTTCTACATGGATGAGAGTCATTGTTACTCCCTCTTTTATGGAAACATCTGTAACCCTTCCAATCCTGAGGTGACATCCGGATTTGGTAGGAGTGATGGCAAACATGATTTCCCCATTCAGTGTGACGCCGCGATCTCCTATGGTTCAAGCCACTTAGCGATCTCAGCATCGTGAAGTCTTTCTCAGATCTTCTGCTAGGTGAGATAGCTTAGCTACGTTCTCGGGAAGTTGGCTTCGGTAGCTAAGACGATGGCTCGGTCAACTCAGCTACGTCATAATGCAACTAGACTGGAACTCCTTATGATGCATATCTCAAGCCTTTCATGAAAGTCGGTTATTCCTCAAGTCAATAGTCTATCTCCCATTCCTAGTATTAGTCCTGAACTCCTAGGTCGCCCAAGTCCTACTCCATTTGTACCAAGCCGCAGAGTCGGCTAAACCATGTATCGATCTTTAACTTGACTACGTGTGCGACAAGGATTTGTGCAATTTTGACCATCCACAACATCCAAGGTAATGCTATGCAAAAAGGTAAGATGTTTTGTTTTGGTAATTAAAGTGTTTTAGTTAACAAACCATCCAATCATACAAAGTCTAAACTTCATTATAGCATTTTGTTAAGGTCTTGTGTTTGATGTTATGTTCATTTCGGCCGAATTTGGATAAAGAACAATATTTCATCCTTAGATCACTGAAGTTACCGGTTTATCCTAAGGAAAAGTTGTTCAACATTCGAATGCCACTTTTAAAGTCCATGACACCATGTTAATGTCTTGGCATGTCAATCAAAGGTTTTCTCACATTTGAAGAATGTTGATACTAATGTTTGTGGGTGATAACAAGGATACGATTATGTCCCATCACTTTCTGTGTTGTTCTTTTACTTAAAGTTGAGGTCACTTGCATTGAATGTTAAACATCTCCCTTTAAATGATGGCTGCTATAGAGTCGCTACTTGCTAACTGCTTGACAAGTGTCATGATTTACTTTCGGTGAGGAACCAGAACTTTTCAAGGAACTAAATTGGATGAGGACAAGGCCTTGTTTTGTTGGATATCTTTCTATGAAAGAATTAATATGAACAGGTGTCTTTGAAGTTGGTTTGGTTCATCTTGTCCCTCTTGCAATATTGCTTTTCCCTGTTTAATGGTTTCCCCTTTTCACATTCATTTGTATCCTTGATGGGGTTTGGCAAATGGTTGAGCTGACCTAACAAGCTTTCAACCACCTTTGGAACTGCGGTAGGCACATGCTCACAAAACTTACTCATAGGTTGGCATTAGGTTTCAGAATTTAAGGCCCTTTCACAGTTCAAGCTCGGCTGTGCGCACAGCATGAATTCTTCAAGACATCATATGGATAATAGACCAAATCGGAAGCACTAATGGTCATTCGATAATAATTTGATGACCATAATAACAAAAGATCAACATGTGTGAGGTTTGTTAAAACCATTGTCACTATTTTCGAAAAATGTATGTGAGAACGTTCCATCAAAAGGATGCAGGAAACAATACTTTGAAAAGGGATCCGGTATCATGATTCATGTTACATGTTCAAAACAAGGGTGGTAAGCCCATGAAAAAAAAACAAGGGTGGTAAGCCCATGAAAACAAGAGATATAGCAAGGAAACTGAGCATAACGGTTTCCCTGGGTTCTATAATGCATTTTCCCACATGTTCCAACTGTTACCCAACAGTATCATGTTGTACACCCAACTACTTCCATACATTTCCCTGCTTTGGGGGAATTGACCAAATCACTTTCGAAAAAGCAAGATCGGCAAAAGGCCTAATCAGTCCTAGGTATATATACCACTTATCACCTGACCTGACTGCCAAGGCGGTCAAGTCTGTTGCTGAGAGTTTGAATTAATGATTTCTTTAGCTAATGTATAAACATTCAAAGTTGCTTTTAATGAATATATTTACACACAATAGATGTTTATGTAATAAACACTAACTAAAAATATCAAAATATTGACAAAAATAATTCATTATGAGACAGTTAGGTAGTACAAAATTTCAAAGCATGAAACTTGATCAAACAAAATCCATGGGATGCCTAGTAAACTGTAACCCAAGAAAAGTATAGAACAAATGTAGATAAATTTTAAGGCATCGGAAAAAAGAACGAAACACATGTAACATAAAATGTAAATGCCAAAATTACAAGGACATAAATAAAAAATTATTAGTCCATGAAAGGGATTAGTAAAATAACACTAGAACACGATGAAGAGGATTAGATGCACATTGTTTTCAATTATTTGTTCTCTTTCTTTCTCTTCTTAACAGAAAATTTAACACGTGGGCACTGAAACAAGAGAAAAATGGGGCCACTTTGTCATTCCTATTAAAAGCACCAAACATTATGCACGCACCCTAAAAGCAGAGATTAGGAGCCAAGGTGATTGCCTTTGCGCCAGCCTAGTAGATTGCACAGCCTCTTGAATTTAAGCACACAAATGCCTAGGGGTAGCCTCTTGTGGCAACCTTGCCAAAAAGGTTTCAGTGAAATGCTTAATTGAATGGGAAACCAATTTCCCAGCTGTTATGGCTAAAAACATACCCTAACCCAGACTTTGTTTCTCTACCACTACAATTATGTCTTGCCTTGACCACACTTTCATCTCATCATTCATGTTGGACCCAACCATTCGCCATCAACCATTCATTGGTTATTGCAAGATTATATGGGGCCGTGTGAAGGAGACTCGTCGGTCCTTTCTACATTGTCGATATTCAACCAGACTCAAAGTGGGGTCCACTACTTACTACAACTAAGCCACTTACTGGTGTGGTGACTTGAGTCGAAAGCCTCTTTACTCTTCAATTAGACCCTATCAATCACATGCAATGACTCAAGTTAAAGCACTCTAAAGTGCCATAAAACAGCATTGCATCAAATTGAAGATTTACATCAGCCCAAATTACCACCACGACTTCTTGTTATGCTACCAATCGATCCGTACTAAACCCCGATACATCAATGACCCCATATCTCTTCAATCATATCAGTGAGAGACTTCTACTTTTGATGCTAGACCTACTCCAAGACAATATTTTTGCTCCCACATCCAACAATTAAAAGACTATACATTTTATTGAATAAAATTATCAATTATAAAAAGGAAAGTTGTGAGGTTTATTTCTACATATAATAAAATTAAATGTCATCCAATGGGTAAGTAAATATAAAATGTCCATGATACTGCCATGCTAACAAGATATCAACAAAAATAAATCGGTGTCCTATGAAGTCGACATGGGAGCATTAAATAATGGAGTTTATACAGTGTGAACAACGGAGATAATTTGATGAATTGCTGTTATTCATTTACAGAAAGGGACTCCGCAGAAAAGTTTGTAGTACTTAGAACCAACCTCAAACTGCTCCAAGTTTGCATATGCTCCACTCGACAGCTTCTTCCGCACGGTCGCAAAATCCATCGGACGCTTTATGACTTCATGATAGTCCGGAAGCTGTACAGATACAAATCATCAAACATTCATGAAAATAACCCCCAGTCATAAAAAATACATCAAAGAAAAAGATAATCAAACTAATTCGAAACACACCTCTTTCGGATCCACCGGCTCCGAGAAGACACCATAGGTGTCTTTCCTGAAGTTAAGCAACAGCATCTCATCAGAATCATTGATTACACCGAAAAGAAAAGGAAAAAAAAACGAATAACATTAAAAACGGCAAACATGAAGAAAGAAAAAAAAGGGTACAGCATGAGTGAGATTCCGAAAAGGAAACCAGAGGACGCACTTCTGCAGCCTATCAAGGATGAAAACCAGCAACTTTTTGTCGGGCAGAGGCGTTGTGGGCCCGGAATCTGATGGCGCTCCTGTTGCTGGGCACAAGTAAATTCCAAATTTTTTACCAGTAATCAGACAGAATTCCTTCCACTTCTTGAATTAAATGCATGAACAACAAAACCAAACCTTGATCTGTCGCTTTCAGGGAATTGCGCCTTTCTGTCTGGAAAAAAAAAACAAAGGGAAAAAATCAGTAGATGGATCAAAAAAAAGAAAAATGGGGGAAAAAGAAGGGAAGAGGACAAACATCTACTCTTTTTTTTTCCTGCAAAGCAGAGGTCGATTATTTCTACATTTTAAAAATTGAAAACCTCTCCAATCACATTTTTTTAAAAAAAAGCTGGAATTTTGAGCAACAAAGATACTCAGGTTCTCATGATTGGAGGGTTTGACCTAGTCAAATCCGAAAGCTTCCTCGGCCTCGGAAATCCCCCCGACATGGACGCATAGATTCTCGATCCGTAGACGAAACCGTACGGAGGCCCCAATTAACTAAACAGGACTGGCTTAGTTGCAGTAAACATACGGATCTCCGCGTCCCCGCATTCAATTGAGGAAAGAGAGAATCATGAATCGGATAAGTAAAGTATTTAATTAAGACCAATTGTACAACTTCAACACCTTATCCCGATCTCCATGGCCGATCTTCCGCCCCCCGCCCCTGTTGCCGTCCGCATCGGAGCCGGAGGGGCCCGAATCGGACGTGCCCGCCACGGAATTGGCGGGCCCGTGGGGGAGCCGGAGGACGAGCTTGAGCTTCTTCTCCCTCCTGTTGCCGGTGGGGTCCTCGTCATCCTCATCGTCGTCTTCAGGGTCCGGATCCGCCTCGGAGTGGGGGTTCCGGCGGGTGATCCGGCGGGCGGAGGCTGGATTGGGGAAGCGGAGGTAGGGATTGGGGCTAGGGTTAGGGTTCCGCTGCTGCTGCTGCTGCTGCTGCTGTTTCTGGAGCCGGAGGCTGCGCTTCTGGAGATCGAGAAGGGAGGGGCGGCCTTTCTTCTTCCGCTTCTTCTCCACTGGCTTGTTGTTGCCCATTTCGGACCCCGCCAACGCCCCCGCTTTCTCTCTCCTCCCTCTCTCCTCTCTCTCTCTCTCTCTAGAAGGCGATTTTTTCGTTTATTTTTCCGTTTTCTTTTTCGGGTGGTGACTTTTTGGAACCTCTGGCACGTGAGTGCCGGACCGGTGCATTTATTGGCACGCGACGGACGCGTGACTCTGGCTGGGTTTGGGGCCGGCGGCTGACATGGCCACTGTTGGGTGGGTTGGTTGGGTTGGCAGGGCCAGATGCCTGGCGCGCTTCAGTTGTGTAACAACTAGTCTTGACAATTAAAATCGGAATATTGACAATTAAATCAGAATTTTTAAAACCAAATTTTTGTAGGGGCTAATGTGCCTAAGGTCCTAGAAACAGATCCATCCCGCCTACAGGACCTTTTGAACTTTTATTTTGCCTAAGGTTCCTGCGATAAACCCAACCTCGACCTTGACCTCTTTCTCCCACAGCTCCGGCAGCCCCAACCTCGACACCGACGAGGACGACCTTGATGACTCCGACGAACCCCGGAGCAGTGACGGCGGCTGCAACAAAGGAGGCGGGAGTAGCGGCCAGCAGCTCCGGCGGCGGCGGAGACGACAACGGCGAGTAGCAGAGGAGTCGGTGGCGGTGAGGTGGTTCGGTTGAACTCCCTAGGTTTAGGGTTCATCCCATAGCCTGTAGATTAGGTCCAGCCACCCGGGAGGAGGGGGGTTCGGTTAGGTCCGACGGCGACGGTGGTGGGGGAGGGTAGCGGGGGGTTCGGTTAGGTCCGGCGACGGTGAGGGGGGAGGATGGCGGGGGGTTCGGTTAGGTCAGACGGCGATGGCGGCGGGGGAGGGCGGTGGAGAGGTTGCAGGGACCTGGTGCAACACCATTTTGTTGCTGTCCTTCCCCTTAAAATGATCTCTTGGTCAGGGACCTCTCACTAAGTCCCCCTTTTTTTAGCCTTAAGGAAAGCTAATGCTTACCTTTAGCATAAAGTCCTCACTAACTTTAGCTCTTATGGGGATGATGTAAGAAGATTCTCTCTCATGGAGATGCTCCAGGAGGATCTGGACCGTCCGATATGTATTTTACACAACCACGATAGGTGCATCTCACCCATACCATTTTTTTATTTGATCCAACGGTCGGTATGCATTCGTAAACAATAGGGAATGGTTGAGATCCATCTGACCTATACTTTACACACAAGCACCATTTGAGCATCACCCATACCTTTTTTATATTCAATTCAACGGTTGAGATGCATTTGAAAACAATAGAAAACAATCGAGATGCATTCGATATAAACTTTATATACAGTCAGGCAAGGTACATCTCACACATACTGTTTTACATTCAATTCGACGACCGAGATGTATCTACTGGTGTAAAACATAACAATACGCTTAATTTGTAAAACCAAAATTTTCAAATTTGCCATATCAAAATTTGTTGTAAAACAATTTTAATAAACAAAAAAATCAATTTTTATTGTTTATTAATATTAATTTTTTATTGTTCCATTTGCCATATCAGAATTTGAAAAACCAAATTTATATTGTTTTCTGTTGTAGATCAACGCCTAACCAACGAGCTATTGTCCAAAGGCACTTCCTCTCTCCCTTGTTGGAGAGGTCCCATGTTCGATTCCCGATATGGACATTGTGGAACAAATTTTTCATTAAGGCCGTTGTTGCCTTGTTTGCCCATGCAAATTGTTGTGATCATACTTTATCATGGCATGCAAATGATGACTAGCTAGATAATAACGAGATTACAAATCTAGTTTTGAAAAAGTAGAACTGCGATTGAGGGGTTTTAGCATGCAGAGGTTGACACAATATTCAAACAAGGTTTAGGTGGGATCTTAAGACCGTATACAGATATGGCAAAAGGGAAGTGTAGGAAGGAGAAAATATACACTTAGCAATAGTCAAGGCTTGTTCTAGCACAATGTCCTGAAATATATTTTGCCGCCTTAGTAGATATTTGAAGGTCTCCGACGAACGCTCCCCAGGGTACAACGACTAGACTCCTCTTCAGCACTGAAGGAAATCCCTTTGGAACTTTCAACGTACTCCAGACAGCAACTAAATCACTAATGAGAGAAAGAAACAGAAAGAGTGGAGAAAGCTCCTAGCTTTTGGTTGTGTTTTATCTGGCTTAATTGGACCCTCTATTATATAGAGGTCTTTAGTTATAACGTTCCCCCACTCATAGCTCATCGCATGAAGCAACAATTTCCGTACTAAAAAACATTCACTGCTCTGTTAGGTGTAACGGTTGCATGCGTACATGCATAGGTCTAGGTTCAACAAACCTAACCCAGCCACATGAAGTGTGTAACGATAGTCATAACTCTCTATAAAAATTTAAAAGTTAATATAAAAGAAGGCGTAAAGCCCAAAGCTCATTCGTATCCATGCGGCCCACGAGTCGCGACCACGACCTCAGCCCGAGCTCGGTCTAGCTCGACTTGGCGCTCGTGTGTGTGGTGGGCTACAACATCGCTCTTGGAAAGCAACAAATCCCAATGAAGGGAGTTCTATTAAATATGCATTAATAGTTCTCCCCCCGGGCAATATGGGACTAAACTCAAAACTTGTTTTTCTTTCTCACAAGTAAAAAACTAAGTTTTGCTAATAATCCCCCACAAGACACGCTTCACACTCTTAAAAGATTTCTTTGCATATTTTGCCTCTATGCATATACCATACTTTTCATCTAAGGATGGAACACATTTAGGTACGTTACATAAGTTAACTAACATTTTAAGTGATTTAAAGTTAATGTGTCCTACTCTAGCATGTCACAGATCAAAAGAATCACACAAGTAAGCAGAAGAAGCAGCTTTATTTTCTAGAGGTTTTATTAAACTTAAATAAGCGCTCATGAAGATGCCTATTTCCCACAAACGACTTGCCCTTAGCCAGGACAAATTTATCCAACTCAAATACAAGCTTATATCTCTTTTTGCTAAGCATTGCTCCAGATATTAGGTTCTTCCGGATGATTGGGATGTGCAGCACCTCCTTCAAAATCAGAAGATTTTCGAAGGTGAACTTCAAGATCACGTTCCATTTCTCAGTGACTTGAGCAATTGAGGAATTCCCCATGTATAGTGATTCTCCTTCTGCAGGTGTGTAGGTAGAGAAGTAACTTTTCGACCCACAGATATATCGGGGAGCTCTCGTATCCATCCACCAGTCTACAAGATTGCTAACCAGGTTGACCTCCATCACCACCGTCGAGAAATAACCACTCTGAGCCGCATTCACCTCGGACTTGTTCTTTGGCCAATTGACTACATTGAAGCAACACTCCTTAGCCAGTTGGCATGGCTTGCCATATACGAAGCAGCTTCTCTTCGGCTTCTTGAACTAAGGCTTGGATAGTTTGCTATTCTCGTAGGTCTTAGGAGCTTAAGCCTTCTTATTAGAAGACTTTTCCTCCATGAGGTTGGTATTTCCTTTCAGCTCATTGACTCGCTCTCTCTTCTCAGACGCTAAATTGTCCTCTTGTGCTTCAAGCTGTTCTTGTACTCCTTCCAGGAGGGACGCAACTTCTTGATAATGGTCGCCATTTGAAATCCTTCGCAAATAGAGTATTCTTCTGCAAGGACCTCATGGATGATTGTATGTATCTCCTCTAATTGGGAGACCATGGACTTTCCAACCTCCATCTTGAACTCCAGTAGTGTGACGACCAAGATCCAATATGCAAAGAGCCAAGAGCCAAGACTCCTGAGGCTGGAATGCCAAGATGGATGAGGTGAGGTGAGGTGAGGTGAGGTGAGGTGTACAAGGCCACGAGTTAGCCCCACATCGCCTGGAGAGAAGGAGATCATGAGCTACTTATATAATTTCCCCTCCCAAATATAGAAGACGCATTTTAAATCCGTGCGTCGCTATGGAATTCGTAAGAACTCCGTGGTTAAGCGTGCTCAGGCGAGAGTAGTACTAGGATGGGTGACCCCCTGGGAAGTTCTCGTGCGAGCACGGGCAAAGCGGACAAAATCTTGTGTGTTTAGGACGGACCATACAAAATGGTATCAGAGCCGGTTCTCCTCACTATGGGGGGTCTAACCCTATACGAGGACGTGTAGCCCTAAGGGGGGTGGATTGTGACGACCAAGATCTAATAGGCCAAGAGCCAAGACTCATGAGGCTGAAATGCCAAGATGGATGAGGTGAGGTGACGTAAGGTGAGGTGTACAAGGCCACGAGTTAGCCCCACATCACCTGGAGAGAAGGAGATCATGAGCTACTTATATAATTTTTCCTCCCAAACATAGAAGATGCGTTTTAAAGCCGTGCGCCGCTAAAGAATTCGTAAGAACTCCGTAGTTAAGTGTGCTCGGACGAGAGTAATACCAGGATGGGTGACCCCCTGGGAAGTTCCCGTGCGGGCACGGGCAAAGCGGATAAAATCTTGTGTGTTTGGGGCGAATGTTACAAGTAGCTTCTCGACAATGAACTTCTTTAACCCAGCGTTCTCTGTGGCATATTTCTTCTCTAAAGAGTTTTATAGGTCTTTGGAGGACTTAGAGGTGAAGTAGACATCATAGAGGTCGGGGACACGACAGTTAAGGATATAGTTCCTATACAGATAATCCTACCTCTCCCAGGAGTCTAAATCGATTTGGTTAGAGGAGCCATCATCCTTAGTGTTTAGGGTAGGCTTCTCTAAAGAGATAATATCGACAACCTTAAGGACAGTTAGATAAAATCTAAGTTTTATCTGTCATCTGTTAAAGTTCTTCCCATCGAATGATTCAAGTTTCTCATTATATTTGCTAGGTTTCCTCTCCATCCCAGCTGTCATCTAGGAAGAATTCATTTTGACTTTTTAAAACTTGACGGCCAAGTCAGCTCCAGAAAGGAGGTGGAGCACTTGGCTCGCTTAAATACTAAGCTTCCTAGGATAATTTAATACCGGTTTATCAAGCTTTCCTTGACACCATCAAATTTAAGAAAATTCAGAGGAAGTCTAACAATTAACAAGATACTAGATCTAAACACTCTCGTATAGGAATTAGATCCAATCGGAATATAATAGAATGAAATGAAAATAGTTTTCATATTGTTATGTTTCTATTCTATTATGGCATGTAAACGATAGCTAGCAATATAATAACAAGATTACAAATCTAGTTTAGAAAAATAATAGAACTACTGTTGAGGGATTTAGCATGCAGAGATTGACACAATAATCAAACAAGTTTTAGGTAGGATCCTAAGGCCATCTACAGATATGGCAAATGGGAAGAGTAGGAAGGAAAAAATATAGACTTAGCAGTAGTTGAGGCTTATGCTAGCACAATACCCTAAAAAGCTATTTCGGCACCTCGGTAGGTGCTTGAAGGTCTCTGACGAACGCTCCCTAAGGTATAACGACTAGACACCTCTTCAGTACCGAGGAGAATCCCTTTGAGACTCTCAGCGTACTCTAGACAACAACTAAATCATAAACGAGAGAAAGAAATAGAGAGTGGAGAGAACTCTTAGCTTTTGGTTGTGTTTATCTGGCTTCATTGGACCCTCTATTATATAGAGGACCTTAGTCGTAACGTTCTCCCACTCATAGTGCATCGCATGCAGCAACGACTCCCGCACTAAAGAACATTCACTGCTCTATTAGGTGTAACGTTCGCATACGTCCAGATATAGGTCCAAGTTCAACGAACCTAACCCAGTCTTGTGAAGCATGTAACGGTAGTCATAACTCTCTATAAAAATTTGAAAATCAATGTAAAAGAAGGCCTAAAAGCCTGAAACCCATTCTCATCCATGCGGCCCGCAACCATGGCCCGAGCTCGACTCGGTGCGCGCATGTGCGGTGGGCTATAGCATAGCTCTTGGGAAAACTACAAAACCCAATGGAGGGAGTTCTATTAAATATACATTAATAGTTCTTCCCTAGGGCAATATGAGACTAAACTCAAAACCAGTTTTTCATTCTCACAAGTCAAAACCAAGCTTTGCTAACACGAATCCTAGCTATTGATGTCATATTCATGGGATTATGGAATCCAATAAAATAGCAATTATGATGCCTTCTCCGTTTCGATCTCCGGGCCGCTCTGAGCCCATGCTCAAGCACCAAGTCCTTTGACCGCCTGGCCTGTCAATCAAAAAAAAGATCAACTCCTAATATGATTCAAAACATAATTTATATCATACCAAGGAAACAATCTTACTACTTAAAAGAATTTTTTTTTTCAAAATTACACTTTAAAATCTTGTTCAGCGTTAAGGACAGCTAATGTTCGCCTTTAGCGTTAAGTTCCTTCCTAATGTTTGTCTTTAGCGTTAAGTCCCTCACTAATTTTTGCTCTTGTGGGGATGCTGCAAGAAGATTTTTGCTCTCATGGGGATGCTCCAAGAGCATATGGACCGTCCGATTTGTACTTTACATAGCCAAATTAGGTGCATCTCACCAATACTATTTTTACATTCAATCTGATGGTCAAGATGTACTCGTAAACAATAGGGAATGGTCGAGATCCATCCAATCTGTACTTTACACACAAGCACAATTTGAGCATCACCCATATCTTTTTATATTCAATTCGATGGTCGAGATGCATCTGCAAACAATAGGGAATGATCGAGATGCATCCGATCTGTACTTTACAAATAGGCAGGACAGGTACATCCCGCACATACCCTTTTTACATTCAATCCGACGGTCGAGATGTATTTACTGGTGCAAAACGGTACACTACACCAAAACTGTGATTTGGTAACACACTGTTTTTTTGGTTTGTAACACTTTTTGCCGTTACAAAATTGGTAACAGTTATAAGCGTTAGTAGTTGAAAATTTATATTAGTAATTCATAGAATAACATTTTTGATATAATGTAACGTTTTTAATTTATGTTTGTAACGATTACAACTGTTACTAAAATGTCATAAAATTTATTTTAAAAATCTTTTAGTTTCACGTGATTAACTCATGACCCAATTTTAAGTGTAAGGGTCTGTTCTTTTCGCCGAGTAAAAGACCCAAGCCTGTTGTTCGTTGCTGTTAATTCGTGCGTCTCTCTCCTTCCCCCGCTTCTCCCACGCCGCTAGGGTTCTCTGCAGGTAAACCCCCCCCCTCTCTCTCTCTCTCTGGTTGCCGTCGGGCGTCGTGCCTCCCACTCGTCGTCATGCCTCCCGCTTCTCCCACTCGCCGTCGGGCCACCAGTGCGCCGCTAGGGTTGCCGTCGGGCGTCGTGCCTCCCACTCACCGTCGGGCTGCCGGTGCGCCGTTGTCGTGCCTCCCGCTTCTCCCACTCGCCGTCGTGCCTCCCACTCGATGGTGCACCGCCATCGCGCCTCCCATGTCACCATCTGGCCGTCGTCGCGCCTCCCACGTTGCCATCGGGCCGCCGGTGCGTCGCCGTCGCGCCTCCCACGTCTCTGATCTCTCTCCCTGTATTCAATGAAGGGGGGGTGAGTTGTGAGGTCGAGTCACGGGTTTAAAGCAAAAGGGGAGGGAGAGTCACGGGTCTGAGGTGCGGACAGGACTCATGGGTACTTGAGATGGGAGCACAGTCAGTCTCTCTCTCTCTCTCTCTCTCTCTCTCTCTCTCTCTCTCTCTCTCTCTCTCTCTCTCTCTGTCACACACACACACACACACTCACACACACACACACAAACAAACATATTCTGAGTCACTCATAAATTTTAATTTTTATTTTGAAAAGGAATAGTAGGTGCAGGATGCTATATTAGTTAAAATTTTAATTTTTATTTTTGAGAAGAAATAGTAGGTTCAGGATGCTATATCAGTTAAAAGAAATGCTTTTTTTTTAAAAAAAACCCCTCTTTGAGTCGAGAAATGGTATTCAGCCCAAAGATTTTCTCGATTTCGCTGTCCCGATTGACATGGCAGCATGCAACAGGTGGTTGAAACCCACTAGCGACATTTAAGTCTTTTACACCACCAGTGCACACTGCCACGTTAATCGGGCTGAGCGGAATCGGGAAAACCTTTGGGCTGAATAACATTGCTCATTAGTTAATGTTTCTCTCTTCTTTTTTTTTTGAGAAATCCCTCTTTGAGTCGAGAAATGGTATTTATCCCGAAGGTTTTTCCGATTTCGCAAAGTCTATTTTTTACTAAAGCAGAACAAAATTTTAGATTTTAATTTTTCCAAGGACAAAAAGAACAGTGGAAATTGATGTCCTAGGAAAAAAATATTGAATTTCTCCAGTTCAAGAGAACAACGAAAAAATTTTCCCTAGGAAATCAATTGCATGCGTAATCCTTTGCCTAGTAAATTAATTTTCCTAGGTGATCTTTTACTCGCAAAAAGAACGGACCCTAAAAGAGCAACCCTTTCCTTATTGTCGATCTAGGTTTTCACATCTCTCGCACCGAAGTCGTCGACCTCTCTTCAGTCTCTTCATCGGACAAATCCTCTTTCTCTCTCTCTCTCTCTCTTTCTCTCTCCGGTGTCTAGATTTCTCGCACCGCAGTCGTCGACCTCTCTTCAGTCTCTCCACCAGTAAATCCTCTCTCTCTCTCTTTTTTCTCTCTCTCTCTCTCTCTCTCTCTCTCTCTCTTTCTCTCTCTCTTCGGTGTCCTGATCTCCCTCTATGCCCTCCCTAAAATTTTGTCCACCTCTCACGTGCAGAACCTCCGATTACGACCTGCCGACATCCTCTACGATCTCGGCCACAAATCAACCGGCCTCTCTTCCGGCTCTTGCAAGTAAATTTGCCCCTCTTGCTCCAGCAACAACAAGAATCATGGCCTACGTTTTCAATCTATGAAAGAGTTCCCCGTTTTCAAACTTTAGTGAACAGGATTCAGATAGCCCTTCTCTTTCTTCGATTCCTCGTTCTTAAGTTTGGTTGAATGTGGTGAATAGGGTTTTGATTAGGATCATTAGGATTTTATGGGTGTATTATAGTTTTAATTGTGTTATATGATACTACCTTTAATCCCATGCTAGTGACAGGTTATTCTTGCTTATGATTATTATCTTTTTGTCCTGGTGTTCATCATACAGATTTTTTCTTCTAACTTTTACATCCTTCTTGTTTGGAGGAATCTAGATTCATGCTGCTTGTATATGAGTTGATTAATATGTTTTTCATGCACATATATGGTCTTGTTTTAGGGGTGTAAAATGGGCCGGGGTGGGTCGGGCCTAAAATACTTCGGGCTGTGCCGGGGTCAGGCTTAGAGATGTCAAGCCCGGATGGGCTCGTCGAGCTCGCCGGACTCGGGCCGGGACTTGGGCCAAGGGTTCGAGCCCGGGATCAGCCCGAGTATACATATATTTGGAATTTTGGGCAGGGTTTGGACTAAGAATAGGTGTTTAATAAACAAATATGTATATAGTGGGGTTTGAAGGCTCAACCTTTAAGAGGTAAAGAGATGCCAGAAACCATAGCACAATATTTTCTTTATGTTTAACACACCCAGTTATTATATATATAATAAATATACAGTAATTATATCGGGCTCTCGGGCCAGGCTGCGGGCTTAAGGTGGCGGCCCGAGCCTGGTGCATGGTATGTTCGGGCCGGGTTTGGGCTGTTGACTTTCGGGCCGGGCTAGGATCGATGGGCTTTTTTTACACCCCTACTTATATTTTCCGATTGTCATTATATATGTAATTCTATATATAAGATTTCTCATTTAGGATTCAATCACCCTACGTAGGTACATGTTTTATATGGAAACTTTATGAGATCAATATTATTTCTATATTCTCGCCATTTCAATTATAGTAATATTTTATCTTAAACTTTATGAATTATTCAGATGGATATTTGTGTTGTGTATTACCTTTGATGATACATTGATAGCTAGTTTTTTTTTCATCTTGATATTTTTTTCTTGCAACCAAAACTATAGTTGTAGGCTAATTCAAGTGGCACATGTTAGAGAAATAACACAAGGCCAACTATTAATGAACAAATAGATATTCTTGTTAAACCTTAGCCCCTTAAGGGTAATGTATTTAATAATATTTTATTTATGTTTTTTCTTTTGGAGCTATTATTTCTCTGATAGGGAGCTATGCTCCAATAGATGACATACACATAATAGGTGCATATGCATAATAGGTGCATATGCTCCTATAGACGATATATCATGTTCTCATTACCTTTGTTCTTCTTTTAATTAAAATTTATATTTTGTTTCACAATATCATGACTAATTCAGAAATAGTGGTTAGTGGTTATCCATACCCGGCCCATAACACAGTCGAGCTTGAATATTCGAGCCTAGCCCGGCCCAAAGCCCAAGCTAACTTTGTTCAAATTAGGCCCAAATAGGGCCTGACCCAGTGGGCCTCGGTTCTTTTTGTTTGTGTTTGTAAGCTTAGATTTCACTGTATATAATCATCTCCATGTTAAACTCTAGCCAACTTTGTCTTTGTATTGGTTGTGGAGATGTTAGTTTTGAAATTGTTACATCTCCATGTTGTTAAGCTGTATATGCTTTAGCTTGGAGTTAGTGATGGAGATATTAGTTTTGAAAATATTTTCATCTTTATATTAACATTTATTTTATTTAATTTGTCAGTCTAATTATGCGTATATGCATTCAACATGTATTAATATAATATATTTAATATTTTTAAAGTTCTGCCAAAATGTGTCTAATTCTCTGGGTTCTTTCCTAACTTTGACGCTATTATATCTTTTGTTTCAGAATGTCGCAACCAATTCAAAAATATTGGATGTATGAAAAAAATAGAATATGCATTCAGTATACTGAGGGGGTTAAAGATTTTATTGAATTTGCAAAAGTAAACAGTGATGGGTTGTCTACCTGTCCTTGTCCATATAAGAAGTGTCGAAATAGAAAAAGAGCAATGTTTGAAGAAGTTGAACAACATTTGGTCGTGAACTCTATAGATCCGTCATATCGCGTATGGGCTTTACATGGGGAGAGTGATACAGCATCTAACAGTTAAAATAGCTGAAAAAGAAAATATTGAGGACAAAAACATTGAGGATGGAGGCCTTAGGATGGGAAACTTTGTTGATGCATGTTATGAAGTGCACGAAGGGATAGATAACAATACTTATAGAGGCGATGATGATCAGACATTGATTTGGAAGAACCATACATTCCCGAACCAAACTTAGATAAAAGGTACAGTGATTATAAGAAAAAAGTAGGAGAAAAATTATATCTGTCCTGTGAGGGTACTGAGACAACTCTTTCTGCAATTGTAGAGCTACATAACATAAAGAAATAATTTGGTTGGTCAGGAACTAGTGTTACTGCACTCTTAACCGTGTTAAGGAAGTGGTTGCCAAAAGGAAACACATTGCTAGATAAGTATCCAGTAATGAAGAAAATGCTAAAAGACCTAGGGATGAAGGCCAAGTGCATTCATGCATGCAGGAACGACTGCATATTATATTGGAAACAATATAAAAATGCAACAGAGTGTCCTCAATGTGGAACACGTAGATTTAAAGTGAAAGAGAGAAAATCGGGTTAAAAAAATTTGAAAGAACCTAATAAAGTATTGAGACGTTTTCCTTTAATTCCAAGATTCAAGAGGTTATATACTATACCATGGATAGCGCACGACATGACATGGCATAATCGAGCAAAATCGTCATGGGATTATATGCGACATCCAGCTGATTTAGGACAATGAAAATTGTGTAAAGACAGATGGCCAGACTTTGCTAAGGAATGGCGTTATGTTTGGCTTGCAATTGCAATAGATGGGTTTAATCCGCGTGGTGTTCAATCCACTAGTTACAATTATTGGTCTATCATTATGGTGCCTTATAATTTTCCACCTTCGCTATGTATGAAATCAGAGTTCCAAATGTTGTCTTTATTGATACTAGGGCCAAAGGCACCGAGTCAAGATATTGATGTTTTTCTCGAACCACTTGTAGATGAGTTGAAGTAACTTTGGGACGAAGGAGTGCTGACTTATAACATGTATAAAAAGGAACATTTCACGATGAAAGCTATGCTAATGTGGGGCATTCATGATTTTCCCGCATATGGAAATTTGCATGGTTGCGTAACACATGGTTACAAAGCTTGTCTTATTTGTGGTGACAAAACTCCATCCGTTCAATTACCTAATGGCAGAAAGAATGTTTACACAAACTACCGTATGTTCCTTAAGATGGATTATTCGTTCAGAAATGATAAGTATTTGGGACTTAGGACGATAGAAGATTATCCTCCTCCAAGACGGTTAAATGGACAAGCGCTTTTGCAAACTTTAAGTCACGTCCACTATGTACCAGGTAAGATTCAAAAAAGTTTTGGCAGGAAGCAGAAGAGAATTGAGGTGAATGAACTTGATACCACTGATGATGACGGTGGTGGTGATGGTGATGAAGTTACTGAAGCGTGGTATAAGATATCTATTTTGTTTGATCTCAAATATTGGATTCACTATCCAGTTCGTCATGTCATTGATGTGATGCAGACTGAAAAGAATGTTGCAGAACATATAATAAACTCGATACTAGATAAAAAGGACAAAACTAAGTATACAATAAATGCACGAGAGGACTTAAGAAAGATGGGCATGCACAGTGGCCAATGGATGCAAACAGACAAGGCTACTGGGAAACAGATAAAATCGATAGCTCCATTTATTCTGTATAAAGATGAGAAGAAATACTTTTGCCAAATTTTGAAAGACTTGAAGCTCCCCTCAGGTTTTTTGTCTAATCTAAGCAACATCATCACTCTTCAACCACCTGGTTTGAACGCATTGAAGTCTCATGATTATCATGTCATTATGCAATATTTGCTACCTGTATTGCTTCAGCATGCCTTTCCGAAACATCGTGACTTACGACGAGCTATTCACCAAATAAGCTTATTCTTCAACCTACTATGCTCGAAGGTCTTAATTCGTAAGGAAATTTAAGAGGCTAAATACATGGTTGCAGAGGTATTGTGTGTATTGGAAAAATATTTTTCCACCATCATTTTTTGATATCAGTATCCACCTAATGGTGCATCTAGCTGATGAAGCTTTGATTTGTGGACCCACTAGACATCGATGGATGTATCCTTTTGAAAGGTAAACTACATATCTTATATTACAACTACATATTTGTTAACAAAACTAATCAATATATTTTTTGAATTTTTAACTCAATTAGGGCGATGAAGGAGTGCAAAGATATACCGAGCAATAGACAATATGTTGAAGGGTCCATTGCAGAATCCTATCATGTTTCTGAATCCGTTAGGTATGCCATGGAATACGTGCCAAATCCACGAGATGGAAATCATAAATCTACTCGTGAGGCCTTTCTAGATGATAATGGTGAGTATAATGATGAAGGGCCTATGCTTGACGGTAAGACTGTGATGCTATGCCCAGAACAATTTATACAAATTCGTAGATGGGTACTCTTTAGAGTAGAAGTCGATGAACTTGACGAATACTACAGGTTCGTATTTATTTGTGAAATGACATGATGTGAAATTATCCCAAAAGTCAACAAGGACCCTTAGCAAAAACTATTCCTTGCGCAGGGGCCTGATGTAAAATGGTATTTGTCTATGTCCTTATTGCAAGTAGGGCTGCAAATGAACCAAGTTGTTCATGAGTAGCTCGTGAACAAGCTCAGTAAAGGCTTGTCCGAGCTTGTTCGATTACTATTTAGCCAAGTCCAAGCCTCAAGTTTAGGCTCATATAATAAACAAGCCAAGCTAAACATACTAAAGCTCGGCTTGGTTGGGCTCGTGAACATGTTCGTTTAGGGATCGTGAGCAAGCTCATGAATAGACTTGTAAATAAGTTTATAAAAGGCATAAATAGATCATATATATATATATATATATATATATATATATATATATATATATATTCCAAGATTTGTTATAAGATACGGTTCATAAACAAACTCGGTAGGCTCCTTTGCTAAACGAGCCAAGCTCAAACAGACCAAAGCTCGTCTCAATTGCCAAGCTCAATCAGACCAAAGCACATCTCAATTCGATTACTAATCAAGCCAGCCAAGCTTTTAACCAAATCAAGCTCAAACAGACCAAAGCTCGGTTCGGCTCATTTGCAACCCTAATTGCAAGTCTGGACTTAACTGATCACCAAGTCCCTCTTTTAAAAATGTGACATTATTTAAATGATAACCTAACATTCAAATTCTCAAAATTGGTATTCTAATGCATTCTGAGATTCACATAGCGGATTAGCACCAAAAAGCACCCCGTCACATCGACTGTAAATTATTTTTTGGGAACCTCACTAAAACCAACCTCTGAGTTGCTAGGTTGAGGCAAGCACATAATCTGTTAGCGTACAAAGAATAGAAACTGGCATTTTCAATTAGAATGCCTAAAACTAATATTTATAATACCATATTTAACTTAGCCACCAACATTTGGGCAAATTGCGTACATGAATCCAATATCTAGGATGTCGGTATTGTAGAAAAAAGAATTTTTGACATGATGTACCAAACGGGCGGCAATAAATACTCAGCATGATCGAGTATCTTTAAACGTTTATAAGACGACGAAGCGAGCACCCCCAAATCACTAAAGCCCTAATCCTCTCTCTCTCTCTCTCTCTCTCTCTCTCCCCCCCCCCCCCCAAAATCACTAAAGCCCTAATCCTCTCTCTCTCTCATATAACAAAATCTCTCTCTCTCTCTCTCTCTCTCTCTCTCTCTCTCTCTCTCTCTCTCTCTCTCTCTCTCTCTCTCTCTCTCTCTCTCTCTCTCTCTCTCTCTCTCTCTCTCTCTCTCTCGTTTGGTTTCCATGTACCCAAGAAGACTAGAGGTAGGATGTGCGCATGATGGGCTCATCGTGCGCATGATCCTAGCACAAAAGCTGAATAGAGGAGCAGACAGAACGTGCACATGATGATCCTATTGTGCGCAAGAACTTACCCCGAATCGTGCGCACGATCGTTTCAATTGTCGCATCATGCACGCATTTTCCCCTTTGTGTTCACGTTTTACCATTGTGCACATGTTTTAGTATTTTACCCATCGTGTGCACGTTGGCGGCAAACTGTTGCGGGTTTGAATTTTTTTTTTCTAGCAGGTTGTTTGGGAGACCTATTTAATTTTATACTTTGTTCGGGTTTTTTTTTAGGACGCTGCTTTGGTGTTATTGTGAGAACCTTTGACGGGTTGGATTTCCTCCACAGAAGATAGAGAGACGACTTTGTTCGATTCTCTACATTGAGAGAGAATTGATCGAAAAGTTTCGTGATCGTGTGTTTGCGGTGTTGTTGGAGAAGAAGATGTGAGTACTTTGTAGAAGAAGAAGGTATCAGGTTTGCATCATTTGTTCCTCTTCATAGTGAATCTCTTGAGCTCTGACGATTGTGGACGGAGCCCTAAATTGGGTGAACCACCTTACAAATACCGCTTGCTTGTTTGTTCTTGTTATTTGCTCTATGATTGATCTCAAACCAGGTGCTTCCATAAGCGGTATCAGAGCTCAGGCTCGGTTATTTATGGGTTGATGATCCATTAGGGTTTGAGATCAATGCTCGTTGAGATAGAGAACAACACATATGATAAGCCTCAATAGATCTGATTGGTTGATCTGGAAATCAAAGATGAAGAATATCTTGCCTTGCAAGAATTTATATGCCCTGATTGAAGGTGATGTGGTGAGGCCAGAGGAGACGACCGATGATCAATGGAAGGTTTAATTTTAAATCGAAAGACGATTGAGATAATTAGATAATGGTTGGATGACAATGTTTTCCACCATGTGTCTACGAAGACATCGACGCACAAGCTATAGATCAAGTTGAATGGGTTGTATAATAGGAAGACCGTTGGAGACAAGGTGTTTCTTATTGATCAGGAATCTTGTTAACCTCAAGTACAAAGAGGGGATCTCTATTACAGAACATCTAAACATGATTAAGAGTATCATGAGTCAATTGTTAGTGATGAAGATCGTTCTAGAGGACGAGCTGCAAGTGTTGCTTCGTCTCGGCTCTCTACCTGATAGTTTGGAAACGTTGGTGGTCACGACGAGTTTGGTGACAAGCAGTTTATGTTGTGTCAAACGCTGACGGAAGCATTCACAACCAGATCACTTAGCAAACCAGACCAAGTGCGAGTGAGACCAGAAAATAAATCCACCACATAATGTCCCATCAATATATATATATATATATATATATATATCCGATGAAAACAAAACATAGGCAAACACAGAAAATAGGGATAGATTTATAGAGATGCCATAATATTGCATATATCCTCTCACCATTTGCCGAATCGTCACTTTCCTACGTAAAACTTTTATAATACACGTAAAGTGCATTAGTTTCTTCGCACGAGTGCATTATGGGCTTCCATACGGATATAATGGTATATTGGTTCACTCTTATACATTTCATGCATGAAAGATACAAAATCCGATAATTAAAATTGCCCTCAAATATTGTTATTACTATAATAATAATTATCCTTGTTATTTTGCAGGATCAAATGGGTGAACCCCCCCTTGGTTTCCATAAAAAAAAATAAAAAAGGTGCAGCTCAGACTCGACGCACCTGACACTGGTGCCTCTTCTTGTCCTCACAAACTAAAAGTTAATTTCCTTGTGGACCCCGCATGAACCCAACTCAAAATCGATCCCACTTGAAAACCGGACCATCCTTAGCCCGAGCAAACCCATTCTCTCTCTTCAACCCGATCTCACCCTACTTCTCTCCTACTTGATCTCTCTATCTTCTCCCAATCCAAAGCCAAACCACCAGCACTCCAAGCTTAGGAGGCAAATTGATGAACTCCAAGGTGCAGAGTGTACTCGGGGACTAACTGCCATTGAGGATTCTCAGCTTCGCTCCCTCACAATTACCTCCTATCACAATGAGGTCGCTATGCTAGAGTGTAAATGGCAGCAGAAGTCGAGAGTGGAGTGGCTCAAGGGGGGTGATCGTAACACTTCCTTCTTCCATCGATCTACCATGATCAGACGTAACCGCAATAGAACTCTCTCTCTGACAGATGATAATGGCGCCTCTTACCATGAGTGGTGTGACCTAGAATGCATTCTTGTTGGATTTTTTAGGGATCGATGGGCCCTGGAGTCTGTGACTGTACAAGACCCCAATCTTCTCCAAGCTATCCCCCCCATTATCTCCGCAATGGATAATCAAGTTCTCCTTAAGCCTATATCCTATAGTGAGATTCGGACTACTGTCTTTAGTTTCCCTAGGAATAAGGCCCCAGGTCCTGATGGGTTCAGCGCCAAATTTTTCATAGCCAATTGGCACATTGTTGGGAGGGACATCTGTCACCTGATCATGGGCTTCTTCATAGGTGAGAGAATGCCTGTGAACTGGAAGGATACTTTTATTACGCTTATCCCTAAATCCACTAACCCCTCGAGGCTTGAGCATTTTAGGCCGATCAGCTTATGTACTACCCTTAACAAGATTATTTCAAAAAATTTAGCCAATTGACTTAAACCCCTTCTCCCCAAGCTGATCTCGACAACCAAAATGCTTTTGTGAAGGGTCATAACATTTCTGATAACATTTTGCTAGCCCAAGAGGTTCTCCATTCTATGGAGGTTGATGATTGGAATAGTAATTGCATGGCTTTGAAGATCGATATGGAACAAGCGTACGGCGGTATGTTTTGGAAATTTATATCTGATATGCTTGATATATTTGGGTTTTGCAGTCAATGGATTCGATGGATTATGGGGTGCATAATTAAACCGAATTTCTCCATTCTTATTAATGGTTCATCGTCCAAGTGGTTCACAACAGGAAGAGGGCTTAGACAGGGTGATCCTCTGACTCCTTACCTATTTATTTTGGGAGCAGAGTTGCTTAATCGCAGTCTTGCTAAGCTCCATAATGAGGGACGATTAACAGGGATCCGACCCAAAGCTGATTCAGCTAGCTTACCTATGTTGGCTTTTGCTGATGAATGTATGGTGTTTAGTAGGATTGATTTGAATTAGTGTGACTCTATTAAGGAGGCTCTCAAGTCCTATTGTGCTGCTTCAGGGCAAAAAATCAATCTCACCAAATCCTCTTTGATTTTTGCAAAAAAAGTGCATCACAAGCATATAAAGATGCTTACTAGACGACTGGGTATACAAGAGGTCAAGGAACCCTTTAAATACCTTGGTATTACCATTTGGAGGAAGCAAATCCCAACTAGGATTCTCGCCTCTGATCTTCTCAACAAATTTACCCGTAAGCTTGCTGGGTGGAAGACTAAGACCCTGTCTTTCCCGAGAAAAATCACGTTGCTTAAGTCAGTTCTTTGCTCTATGCCTATTTTTACCATACATGGCGAATTCGTGGTTCCCTAAACGCCTCATCAATACTTTGGAGAGAGTGATGAGGCAATTTCTGTGGGGCTCTAGAGAGGATGGTAAGGGTATCCACCTAGTGAAGTGGTCGGATGTGTGTAAAGCTAAAGCAGATGGTGGCCTAGGTGTTCGGTCCTTCGGAGAGATGAAGCAAGCTCTCATGGGAAGGAAGGTGTTTGAAATTTCTACTAGGAGTAATGGCCTCTAGAGTAATTTTTGTACTATTAAGTATGATGTGCCCTCAAACCTATGGCAGTGGCCTAAATTTAAGGGCTGCTCCAGAGCTTGGAAGGCTGTTTCCGAGGGTTTGTTGGTAGTGCGAGATCATCTCAAATTCAATATTCATGATGGATCCTCACTCAATGTGTGGGAAGACCCATGGTTGGACCCGGTGCCCCTTGCACTGGATCCAACGATATTTAAAATCAATGCTAAAGAAAGATTTGAGATTGTTACAGATTTGCTGCAAGGTGGGGCCTGATGCCCTCAAAGTGTGGATGCCGCTTTTGGCCCGGATCTTGCCGCAAGGATCAGTAACACCCCAATTCTTTCCACTAGTGGAGTCCCTACTGTGTGTTGGGGCCCAAACAAGGCGGCTGATTTTAATACTAAGGTTGCTTACTATCTGCTAACCAGGGTTAATAATACTAGGGCTGTGTCAGCTGCAGGGACGAGAGGTCAGAATGACGGGGAAGTCTCTTGGACTGATAGCAATTAGTGGAGAAGTCCTTGGCGGTGCAAGGTGTCTCCTAGAGCGGTGGCATTTGGCTGAAAACTAATGAGGAATTGTATCCCGGTTAAGTATCTTCGTATCAAACGTGGCATTAACCTTGACCCTCTTTGCAGCCGTTGTGCAGAAAATTTGGAAGACACAAATCACGCTATCTTTGTCTGTCCCTGGGCTCGTAAGGTTTGGGAGAAGATTCATATTCCATTTCATCCTCTTATGGGTATTGGGGAGTGGATCGATCTTATTGCCCCCTCTGAGCAACATACGAGGATTGCGGACTTCCATCGTAGCTTGCTGATCAATGCTGTGTGGAGCATTTAAATATACCGTAACCATGAACTTTTTGAAGGGAGTAAACAACAACCTGAGCATGTGGCACGGATTTGTCATACTAGTTCATTGGAGTATTGGTAGACTAATAATATCTCCTTATCAATGCAGGAGCAGCAGGATACATTTAAGGGGTCGAGTACAATTTTTGTCAAGTGGATTGAACCAAAGAAGGGTGAACTCAAATTGAACTTTGACGGAACACTTGAGCAAGGAACAAGGAATGCAGGTGTGGGTTTTCTCATCAGAACACATACCGGGTGAATCCTCATGGCTGGAGCAATACCTCTCAGCAGCACATCAGTGATATATACGGAGGCAAGGACTATTTCGGAAGGTCTGAAATGTGCCTCGAAGTACTTCTCGACTAAACCGTTTTTGGGTGGAAGGTGATTCCGCTGCAATCATTAATTGGGCGATCCAAGGAGTGGGTGATCACTTTCTTTGTTATGATATCAACCTCCTGCTTTGGAAACTCCTGGGGGTGCACATCAGTCATGCTTTTCGTGAAACAAATCAAGCAGCTGACCTTTTGGCTGCATGGGCAAAATCCTTAACTTCTCCAATATACTGGAATGAGATCGTTCCATCGAATCTACTTGCGTTGATTCGACGTGATGTTTCATCGTGCTTGTACCCCTGAGTTATTTCTAATTAAGTGTATCCTTCTTACCAAAAAAAAAAATCAAAACTAACCCCCCCCCCCCCACTCTCTCTCTCTTACCCAGTCTCTGCTCCTCTCTAGCTCTAATCTCTAATCGATCCCCCTCTTTCCTTATCTCTATCTTTACTAACCTCTCTCCCTAAACCAAACCCAAGCTATAAGAGCATGTACAACGACCTCCTAAAAATCGACCTCTTTGGACACGCACTCCAACACGTCAAACTTGTCCAAACAACTATATTTTTTATCTTTAGACATGCACTCCAACACGTCAAACCTTTCCAAGCTCAACGGCTATATTTCTGAATGTTGGACACATATTCCAACACGTCAGACATGTCCAAGCTTAATAGCTATAATTATGATCGTTGGACACGCACTCTTAACACACTGTCTGATTATCTTATGAATACCACGCATTCCACTCTTGGAATGACCATTGCTTCACCCCCCCTCTCTCTCTCTCTCTCTCTCTCTCTCTCTCTCTCTCTCTCTCTCTCTCTCTCTCTCTCTCTCTCTCTGTCCAGCACCTCACCTCTATTCCTCATCCAGCGCTGCCATGTTGAGCCACAATCACTTGAAGGTTACGGCTCGACGATGATGATGAGCAGGAGATGCTTATGGCTTGGGCAACATAGAAGAAACAAAAAAAGTTACAAGCCGAATCAACTTGACCGAGTTGTAGGTCACAATAGATTGATCAAGGATTACTTTACCGAAGATTGGGTCTACAGTCCTATGTAGTTTCGGCGAAGAATTCGAATGCGTCGTCCATTATTCCTCTGAATTTTGAATTCATGTTGTGATGGAGCAGTACAATGATTACTTCGTATAAAAGTGGGACGCCGCTCTGAGAATGCTTGCCTACGGGGCTATGGTAGATCTCTTAGACAGTACCTCAAAATCGGAGCGAGTACTACAATCGAATATGTCAAACGCTTTGTCAAAGCAATCAACACAGTCTTCTCGAAGGAGTACCTACAAAGGACCAATAACAATGACATTGCATGCTCGGTAGTATCGACTGTATGCACTGGAAATAAAAAACTGCTCGGCAGCGTGGGCGGTATGTATACCGGTCACATACATGAGCCGAACATTATTCTTGAGGCCGTAGTTGCCAAGGACCTTTGGATTTGGCACGCAAACTTTGGGCTGTCTGGATCGTATAGTGACATCAACGTACTGGAGTGATCTCTTGTTTTCTCTGACATTGCAAATAGAGGAGCCGTGTCATGCACCTTCACCATCAACGGAAACACCTACAACCAGGGCTACTACCTCATAGACGGTATTTACCCACCTTGGTGTACACTCGTGAAGACACTTCCAAAACCTGTGATTTTGAAACATAAATACTTGCGAAAGCTCAAGAGGCGATGCAAAAAGATGTAGAAAGAGCCTTTCGTGTATTGCAGGCTCGTTTTGTAATTGTGTGAGGTTCAACACTTTTTTGGTTTACACTCGTGAAGACACTTCCAAAACCTGTAATTTTGAAACATAAATACTTGCGAAAGCTCAATAGGCGATGCAAAAAGATGTAGAAAGAGCCTTTCGTGTATTGCAGGCTCGTTTTGTAATTGTGTGAGGTTCAACACTTTTTTGGAAGTGTGAAACGCATTTCAGAGATAATGAGTGTGTGCATTACTATGCACAACATAAACATCGAAGACGAGTGAGATGAAGACCAACTCGATGAAGAGGAAGAGAAGATAGAGCCTGAGTCGTTTTCCCATGCACCCATTCCAAAATTTGCACAATTTCTCAGCAACCACCACCAAATTAGGAATAGAGAAACACATTCTACACTTTAGTGAGACCTGATCGAGCATGTTTGGGGGATTCATAGCCAAGAGTAGTCTAGGGTTCAATTTTCTTTGCTTATCTAAGATTTAATGTACTTTGCTTTGATATGAAGTTCAATTCTAGAAGTTCGACTCCATATTAGTAGACCAAACATAAGTTAAAAAACCTGATTACAACATAATTCAAAAAAATACATCATAAATAAGCACAAGTACAACTCTAGGGTATCATATTCCGACCTAGTCTCCGCTTTAAGATATTCGGGATTTCTGAGCCTCTCCTCTTTCACCGCCGTAAGCATTCTGCGTGTATTATCAGTTGCAATCCTCTCTTTATCCATTGCAAGCCTCTCAGTGTTAGTCGTTGACATCTTCTCTAACATCTCGAACTTTCGAGTTTGCATCTTTTCAAACATTTTGAGAATAGAGCGGTTCTCATCCTATATACGCCGTAGCAATAGCCTTACCCTTGCGATGAGCCTTTTCAGCCTTCCTTCACGGTGGCCTCGCTAGATCGACGAAGCCTACATCTTCTTCTTCTTCGATGTTTATGGTATTTGGAGTAGAGGGAGAGGAAGATGTAGGAGAGGCCGAGGCACAGTTTTTGGACTTCTTTGTCGCCCCAACCTCCAACTACTTAGGATGGTGTCAAAGCTCGTTCCAAGTATGCTCAAATTGGAACGAATTTATACCGTGCAAAGAGCAATATAACTCCTTAGCTAGTTTGATCTATAAAAAAATCATCAAATTTGAATTTGATAACCCTTTGTTTGTCTTATAAAAAAATAGTAAGTTAACTTAGTTTTTTACATTGTTTTACTCGTTGGTGCCTGATCGTCGCTCATACTCCACTTGCACGTTGCATGCGGCGAACTTGTTAACAGCTAGTTGGATCACTAACCATCGATGCATCAATGAGTTTTGTTTTCGGATGTCCGAAAAATCCTTGTATTAGTGGTAGTGGGTGTAGCGCTTCTAAAATATATCTTTGCGTTGTTTGGTGCCACCAACCGTATCCATGCCAACATTGTCATCTGCTACTGTGAAGCTCTTTGTGCGCCTTTCTTTCACGATGGGATCCGTTTTGGATTGCTTGAAGATCGAGGATGGATTGTCGGATGCTTCCACCTCTTGATCATCTGAAAATCCCTCACCGACGTAGACATCAAAGCTTGATTGAGAGTAGGGGGTAAACCCATAACGAGGATCCATTAGCACAAAAATAGGGGAGAGAGAAAAGGGAGGAGTGAGATATTGGTGAAAATTTTGCTCCCCTTGGTTCTACTATTTATTGAATTTTTTTTTCTATTTTTTTCGAAATCATTTAATATATTTTTTAATTTTTTAATGCCTATTTCCTCCAAAAAGAAGGTTATTTCCCCTCTTGAAGTTTAGACGAGCCGTTGGGCACCAACGGCTAGTTAGAATCGGCCAATTTCTGATTATATCATGACAATGACAGTCCTCCTCATTTGGACTGCACGATCGTCATCGAACGACTGTGATTTACAAGGGCAAAGTCATACTCGAGTGAACATTTTGACATTGAGGAGGATTTTTCCTCACCAATGTTGAGAAGGACATTAAGCTGTTAGGTTGGGGGCCACCATATGACCCCACCATTGAGGAGTCTGCTGAAAGCCATATTTTTCGGATTCTCTTTAGTGGTGGCGGGACCGGCTTATTTGAGTTGGCCATTGTACTTGCTCTAACCAATTGTGCTGTGAAACATTTAGTGCAGAGTAAACTATAGCCCTGAACCACCTCTAACCCTCACTCTCATCCCAAGACTATGACAACTTTAGGATTTGTGTCATCCCCTCCTTGCCCAACCACCCACCGCTGGCCACTGGCTTCCTCTGTCATCGGCCACCATTTCAGGCCGTTGGAGCCACCGTCGTCCACTGCCACCGAACACCGCTGCTGCCCATCCTTCGTCGGGCCACCGCTTGCCACCTACGATCCGACGCCCACCGCCAGGTGAATATAACCCACCCTCCCCCCCCCCCCCCCCCCATCCACACACACACACTTGGGTTAGCTCAAATCTCGTTTAACTGGGTCAAATCAAGTAAACTAGGTTGGCTCAAACTAGGGCTGATTTTCGGATGGATCAGATCGGATCGGAATAGAGGTGTTCAAAAAATTTCCAAAAATTTTCGGAATCCCAAATGGAATTCCGATTCCGATTATGAAATTTTGGAATTTCAAAATCCAATTCTAATTCGGAATTTTCAGAATGTTACATTTTTGGATTTTTTTTGGGAAATTTTGAAACTCTCCAATTTTGGTAGATTTTTGGATTTTTTTTTTAGAATTTTTTATTTTGCCAGAATTTTGGAATTTTCGGAATTGCACAGCACATGCTACATCGGATGAGTATTGGTTGGGTCGGGTCGGGCAAAGGGTACGTGGAGACGGTAGAATAGGATTTGGTTGAGATTTAGGGTTTTAAGTTTTATATGCGGTGCATCATGGGCTATTGCCCGCTAGTGTTCCTTGCCCTTGAGTGATGACCAAAGCAACGACTTTGTTCACTTTGCCCAAGGGCCGACAATGCACAACACCTGCTGCTTCGATGGGTCTGGGTAGGGTCGGAATAAAACATCAAAATTTTTCGGATTTTTTTCGGATCGGATGTTTTCGGAATTTTCATATTGAAAATCAAAATTTTCAGAATACTCAGCTCTCTTCTAATTTCGATCTGATTTTTTTTTAGAATTTCCAAAAATCGGTATTTTAGAATTCGGATTTAATTATATGGTGCAAAAATCGGAATTTTCGGATCGGTTTCAGACAGAATCGATATTTCCGTTCCAACTTGCACCCCTAGCTCAAACCATTTAAAATGGGGTAATCCCAATAGGGAATAGGTTCGGTCCAATTGGGCTTAGCCAACTAAATCCTGTTTCGTCCAATCGAGTTCAATCAATTTTATTGGGCTCAACCAGATTAAAACCAAACCAGATTTAAATAATTAAACTCGATTGTTATAAGCAACCCGAGAGTATCACTATAGGCAACCCAACAACCCTTATTTGACCTAGAAGGCTTTTTTGGTCATATCTGGAGCAACTGGACTCGGAATAGAGCTTTGTTTGCGACCACGAACTCAAGAGAGAGAGGACCTACAACATATAGAAAATTTGGAAATAACCAAAATACCCTTCTATGATAAAATAGCCATAACTTATGGAAGACGCCTCGGAATTTCAATTCCGTTTGCAGCCATGGATTCATGAGTCAAATCCGACCTTTGACACTAAGACTTTGGATAAAACTACCCCTGGGTCCTGCCCTGTTGAATAATTACCATTAGGTCCCTAGCCACTATTTAAGCCGTAACTTGACTAAATGAACCCACAATCGAGTTTCGATCAGAGCTGAGTATTCTAACCACCCCCGCCTTCAATAGTTAAATTGCAAGTAAAATAAATAAATCATTTATATTCACATAATTTTAACATCTATTACCTATGATGATTCAAGAATCATTGAAAACGTAAGAATCTGAATCATCTTGTGAATCAACACTTAAACACAGGTGGGGGAGTTGATCCAGGTTATTACCTATCAATCTTTGTTATTAAGAGTTCCTCATTCAGTATGTTTATCTCATGTAAGATGTGGAAATTGGGCCCAGCTGTTGGGTGTGGGGCTAGCCCTGCTTTAGCTAAAACTATATGGGTATGGGGCTAGCCCTGCTTCAACTAAAAGCACCTAGGGGTGGGACTAGCTTGACTATGACATGAAAGACCCTAGGTGCGGGGCTTACCTGTTAGCCCTGGCTTATAGCCTAAAAGTACATGGTTAAGGTTATTACCCTGTCTAAGGCCTAAAATATAACTGTGATGGCTATTCTATCCACATGTTCTAATATTTTATGTCATCATTGAAAAGGAAAAATTTATTATCAGTTATTTATATATAATAACTATGTGTATCATGAACCTACTGAGTCAATAAAATATGTTAAAACTCACTCCCCTATAGATGATTGTGTTGTGAAGCCTAACCATGCAAGATACAAAGAGCCATGTGTAGGCGATTATAGGGATGTAAAAGTCGAGGACTTCCAGGAAGATGTTTAAAGGCAGTGGAGAAAAAAATAAGAAAGTCATTGTATCTTTCTATTTTTGTTGTAACCCGACGATGTAATGGATTTGATGATAATAAACAAAATGACATAGTTTTTTTTACTCATTCTTGAGTTGGAACAAGTTTGTTCTCTTAACACCCCAGTATTATATGGTTTGCCTAAATCCATAAAATATCGGGGCATTAGAATACCCCTTTTAACAATCCATCTCTCTCACGTAACATGTTCCTTTTACTCACGATTCCTCTCTCACCCAAGACCTAGCCGTTCCTCTTTTTTTATTTTTTCTTTCCATGAAACTCACATACTCTTTTCTCTTCAATTGTACCCCCCCCCCCCCCCCCCCCCCCTTCCTATATATAACCGAACCAATTCTATATGTGTGTGTGTGTGTGTGTGTGTGTGTGTGTGTGTGTGTGTGTGTGTGTGTGAAGGGGAGCAATCATCATCCACCATCATCATAGCCGGCCAGCAAGGAGGAGGTGCAACAATTGACGATCCAGTGGTACAACCATTGACGATCGGGCGGTGCAGAAGAGAAAATTTGCGACGAAAAAGAAGGAGAGACGATGTGTTTTGCAGCTAGATTTTTTCCTTCCTCTCTCCCCATGCTTTTAGCCAAGTATATTTAACATTTTAATGAAAACAATGGCGTTCTAAACTCATCATTATAGCTTAGATGAAGCCTCTGACATAAATAGTTTCTTTTGATTTTATTTATTATATTTATATGCTATGTTTTTAGTTCTAATACATGATTAAAATCTCGGATCTCATGATGAATGCCTCTCACATTGTATGTCTTGCATGGCATGTAGTTCAGATTGATTGTCATGATGATCAAAGCTTGTTTCCATTGTGCAATTAGAACCTAGATTATTTGTACTTTTACTAGACAATTAATGTTCTGCTCTATTACTTTTTCATGCGATTAAATCATATCTATGTTATCAGTTTTCTAAAAAGCTTAACAATCACATCCTCAAGGCAAGCACGAGAATCTTATTCCCGAGTGCTACTAGCTTTATCGTAGAATATTTAAAATAAACCTAGCTACTATAATTTTCTGGCGGTGGATTCGACCGCCTTAGTATTCTCTAAATTGAAATTTACACTCTCTTTACGTACTTACTTGCTTTAGTATTTTCTTAGTTAAATTCTATTATTAATTTCAAAAATAAAAACAAACTCTAACAACTCTACTTTTAATTAATTAGGGTTAGATAATTAATATTCTTAGAACAGAGTGTTCCACTATTCCGCAATCCCTATTGATCGACCTCGTAATAAGTAGTGCTTCTACAAGCTACTTGTGCACCTATGCGTATAATTAAGATCAGATTACACCTACTAATTTAGATTTAGTTTAGATCACATCAAGTTTGTGGCGTCGTTGTCGGGGATTGCAACGGAGCTCTCGAATCTATGTTATTCCATATTTGCCTTAATTAGCTTAATTTGCTTAATTAGTATCCTCTATTTCCAATTAGATAGATATATAAAGTAAACTAGAAAAACTCAAAAAAAAAATTCTTTTAGAGCAGTTTATGCCCATGTGGACTCATATGAATGATTGCTTAGTTTTTAACGAGTTGTTGGACAGCCCTCTCACTTCTGTGGGTAGTTTCTCCTTTTTAACACAATAGCAGATGCAAATCCACCCCAAGTGATAACTCTGAAGTAGTACATGTATCCAACAAGGTCTGCTCAACCTTCCAGTATCATGCTTTCTGCCACTACGGCTAACTTTGAAATCAAACTGGCATGATACATATTCTATCAGTTTTTCATGGCATGACTAATGAGAACCTGTACCAACATGTTAGGGAGTTCGAAGACATATGTAGAACTATTAAATCCAACCAAGTGACCAAGGACTCTCTAAAACTTAGGTTGTTCCTATTTTCCTTGAAGGAAAAAAGTCAAGGCTTGGCTACTATCTATACTGCCTGGAACTTTCACTAATTTGGGAGATTTAGTTGAAGCCTTTTATAAGAAATTTTACTCCAAATAGTAAACTATGCATGTAAATCAAACTCGTAACACATTTCATCAATTAGAAAGGGAGACGTTGTACACATACATTGAAAGATTCAATGATCTTTTATTTAAATGACTCACTATGGGTTCGAAAAAAATTGCATACTTTAGATCCTTTATGAAGGTCTAAACTACTTTAACCAAGACAATGATAAGAGTCTTCTTATAACAGAGGATTCACCAAGAAAACTACTGACAGTGCATAAGACTACTTAGAAGAAATGACAGATCGAGAATACATTAGAATAGGAACTCGTTAGTACTGATTCTAAGAAACTCATCACCCATCTGTGTTCTGTATGATACAACAAGCCTAGCTTTAAAGTTTTTCAACCTAATCATATGATCTTCTCTTTCTCTTATAGATCTACTGCCAACCAATTGCTTGGATATCTCCAGGTGATTTGGAGTCCATGAACTATATCTCAACTTTTATAACTTTAAGTTAATATCTCGAGTCTGAATTTGAGATAGCCTCTCTGTAGTTTTAAGGATCCTTTTCGTGCTCTTCTGATATAGTCCCAAATGTTTTTCCCAATAACATAAACTTATCAAGTACTCTGACAATACTCCCATACTACAAGGCACCGGTATACTATTAGGTATTGGATTAATGGTTACCATTTTTGCTACTTGTATTTTATCAGTGGATACAACACTACCCACTTGAACTTCCTTAATATTCACTAGGTGAACTACCTGATTTTCACCAGCTAGTGGACACCATATCTTCCACTGGACTTATATTGGTGTCTAGGTTAGTACTTTTAGGTGCATCTAGTAATTATTTCAATGTAATTATCTTCTTGGGTTTGTTACTTATGATACAATCCTCTTTCATGAATATAACATCAATGTTGATTATCACACGAGGATTTATAAAACAAATAACATATGGTTCCTATGGGATAACACACAAACTGACATTCTTCTTATATTGATTCCAACTGATCAAACTTGTCTTTTTATGACAAAAGCGAGAAAACCCCAAATGTCGTAGTCCAGGTATGGGTCCATCCGACAACTCCTGTGGTGTGGTTTCTACTAATTTGGATGTAACAAAGTTAAAAAAGTATTATATACTCTCCGATGTGTAACCCTAGGATAAATAAAGGTAAGCTTGAAAAGCTCATCTCATATCTCACCATGTCTAATAAAGTCATCTTTTTTCCTTCTGCAATGTCATTTGTCTATGATGAGCATGGTGCAGTTTATCTGGGATACAATCCCCTTCTCGAATAAGTAGTTCTGAAAATCACATGGGAAAAATTCCCTTCTTAATCTGATCAAAGAGCCTTATGGCTTTTGCCCTTATGTTTCTTCACTTCTGCATGAAATACCTTCAATCTCTTCAAAGGTTTCAGACCAATGGCGCATCAGATAGACACAATCATAGTTTGAGTGTTCATCATTAAAAGTGATGAAGAACTCAAATCCTTCTCTAGTCTTGATATTCGCTCTACCACAAACTTTTGAGTACACTTTTTCTAACATATATTTGGATCTACTATCTTTCTTACAGAATGAAATTTATGGTTATGTTACTTTCTAAACAGGATTTACAGACTGGACATGATTATACCTCAAAAGAGAGTATAATGGCCCATCTTCTTCCAGTCTTTGGATCCTATTTAGAATAATATGACCTAACTCTTAGATGTCAGAGATATGTTGAATTTAAAGAAGAATCATTTCATTTTAATAGAAAAACATTAATGAGTAATCGATCCAACATCATGCAGAGAGTTGTGTCTAGGAGTTTATCAAGGACAATATATTATCCACTATGCAAAGCATACTTATTTACCATTTTTCTTAATAGTAACATTTGAATAATAAAATCTAGGTTTAACTAATACAGAAACTAACAATATATTTCACCATATGATTGATATACAAGAAACCTCAGGTAATCCTACCATCCAGATAACACATATATGTTAACTACTTCTGCTGATATGGTTGTGATTTTTGCCTCCAATCCTAAGTCCAAAAATACTTCCCCTTTATCAAGTCACTTAGTTTCTTGGAACCCTTGAAAGGAATTTCATACATGATTGGTGGTTCCCAAATCTACCAACTAGGATCTGTAATTCAAACCACAAAGCATGTTTTGGCTTTAATGAATAAATCACATCTGGCTTTGATTTCTTTACCAAATACACAATACGTACAGTATCCTTTTCTAGTGTCAAATCTTGCCTTAGTGGAAACATTTTCCTTTAGGCTTTTTTCATTCCCTTCACCCTTACCTCTGAGTACCCCACCAGTAGGACTACTTCTTTTTAACATTTTGGGTCCAACCTTTTCCTCTTGGTTCTTATCTTTAAGCTTACCATGTGAATGACCTTACTTAACCATTTGAATACTACCCTTGACTTTCAACTATGCCATCTAATGCCTGAATCAGATTCATCATCTCAGATAGAATCCTAACTAACTAAACAACTCTAGCAATGCCCGAAGAATGATGTCAACCTGGGTTTCTCATCCAAGATTTGATATGAGAACTTTCCATTCGTTCAAATAGCTAAGAATTTTGAGCATATGATCACGAACTAGTGTTCATCTAGATATCTGTTTCTTTTCGTGACTTGCATAGCAGTATGACTTACCTCCCCAAACATCTCTTTCAAGTTTCACATCATTTATTTAGCAGTGGGGACAAACTGATGGCGATGCCATACAACATCTGACTCGATTTGATGCTAGGACATAGCACTTGGTCACCTCATCAGTTTTTCTCCACTACTCATAATAATCCTTTTGGTCATGGGTGTCTTGCGTTCGGGTTAAAATTCCTTAACTCTGGAAGGGGTGATCCAGATGGGCTAAGTATCAACACGCAAAGCTATGCAGCTACTTTGATAGACAAATACAAAAGATCTATAAAAGTGCGCTTGTAACACTCATTCTCACTTTCTCTGAAGGTTGCATGCAATAGGCCAAGGGTGGAAACATACAAGACTATCATATCAATGTAACTACAGAAAGCACACACGAGATTTTTATAAGAAACCCAACAAAAAAAAAACATCGCCGATCTAGTAAGCTCAGAGTCCTACAAAAATCCACTATATTTCTAAAGTTACAGAAGGTCAGACAAGCAACCCGCATATCAAGACCGGTATGTACACACAATCACAACACTCCTTCCCCCTCCTGCTCTTCCATGGTACCGGTACGTTCTCCCGCTTGTTGATGCCTAGCGAACTCCGCTCCATACGGATATATCCACGCGACCTCACGGCTAACTGCTGAAAGGGGGTTGGCAAATCGGAGCTACATTCTCCCTCAAGAGAAAGAATGCCTTTACAACATAAAAGCAAAATATAAGAATGGGCTGCAAATAAAAGGCTAGCTCATTTACCTCGAAAGAGAGAAACTCTAATCTACTTTGTAGAAAAATTAGATATCAATCTAGCGAGGAATCATACATAATAAAAGCAACCATAAAGAGACATTGATTTAACCCACAAGAGGATTCTTTAAGAAAATCCCCAATCACTCTACTAAGCTCTCTCCAAAAATTCACTCTAAAAATAAGTAAGAGAGCTACCTTTCTCTACTATTTAAGGCATTATATACCCTAGATCAATCTCCAATGACTGCAGGCTATTGAAACATTATCCAAGGGCTTAAAACAAGCCAACAATGCAAAGCAACCCAAGACCAAGTAAAACCTGGCAACTAAGGATTCGAACAGCTGTTCAGACGTCTATAAGCATTGCGGTCCGAACAACCATGTCGGACGCCAGACCCAGAAAGTCTGCGGCCAGCCTTAGAGGTCCGAACAGTTGTTTAGAACCCAGATGACACCTAACAATCCAGACCACTAGTGAATCATTCAGCCCCTGGGTCACCAGTCTGAACAGCTATTCGGATCGATGGACATGCTAGGGGTCCAAACAGTTGTTCAAATGTCCTAGTCACATGGTCAGACGCATGGGCGATGCTACATATGGATGAGTAGGGTCAATTGACCCACTTATCGATTCAAATCTATTAAAAATATTTTTTTATCATAATTTATATAGTTTTGATTGTTGGTTTGACCGCACTCTATTTATTCACCGAACCCTATTTCACACCATCACTGAAAAATATTTTTTAATGCAGCTTTTGACTCTACTCATACAAATTCCTTGAGCCCCCACTGGTCGACGCCCTAGTCACACGGTCCGAACAGTTGTTCAGAATTGTATGGAGTCTCTCTAACACTTAGAAAAAATCCTAAGTGTGGAACATGGATAAGTGCTAAGTACAACCTGTGTACACGATGGCTCATGATTGGGATTCACCAGAGACTCGAGGCTCGTACAAGATGCACACGGTAAATCAGAATATTCTAAAAACTAAAAGTCAAGTCCAAATTCATGAAAAATGTAAAACATTGTGAACTCAAGAAAATCAAAGGAATCGTTCTGAAAAGCATAGAAATCTGAAATATATAAGTCAAGTTGTTCAATATCAGGAAATGAAACCTCAAAAACTTGAAAATGTGTTGAAACTCAATTTCAAAAATTCGCATGAATTAGAATATCAACGATACACGAATATATGAATAAAAAAATCAACGAAACGTTATAACAATACGCTAAAATGAATTAACCTAAGCCTCTACTTAGCAGTGATTCCTACAACCCCAAAATGTAAGTAAAACCAATGTGCCTTGGGTTACTGTGTGTAGTGGTCTTTAAATCTTCAACTGATACATGTTGAGTTGAATATAATCGTGTATGCTATCATCCTGAAACTGGCCACAATATTAGGATTTAATCTACGATCGAGAATGTTTTGAGAACACAAATTATGACAATAAGGGTGTTTGGGAATTTTGTGCTTACACGATTTATGACTTTAATATGAGTACAAGATTGTACTCATGGGTAGTCAACATGATACTACAATTTTTTTCCAATCTACATAGTTTGGACTAGTTAAATGGATTTTGTCTATAAGAATCATATAACTAGTACATTTAAAGAGCTTAATTGACATACTGAGATAGAAATATTCAACCATTTGTACAAATAGCAAAATTAAGCAAATTTAGTTATTCAATTTGCTTCCAAGTGGTCCTCTCCATAAACCATATAGATATAAAAGACACATAAATCCATCCCGATAGGAACAATTCATCTTTGGATGCCCTACCCTTATGTTTATTAGATGTGTGTAAACTCACCAACTCCCGTTATCCAAGACATATCGTGACAAGTAGGATATTAGCATCCGATTTTCTTTAGCCTTTAGATCGAATAGTATCTTGCATCTTGGGGAGAGTGGTACCAATCTAATCAAGTGTACGCCATTGTCTAGAATTAATAAGCAAAATATTAAGTTTTACTCCATGTTAGAGTGACCATTCTCACTCTCCTACTTATAACTCTATCTTGTCGAAGTCCATTCTTGTAACTATTAGAGTAATGCTTTCCATATGTGGGCTTCCAAGATTGGAGACGAGACATTATTTGACTTACAATGGACCGGCAATAGAAGGCTATGGGAAATACAATAAAAATCCCTTTTTCACTCGATTATTTTAATCGAGAGTATTAGATTATGATTTTGACACCATGCATTGTATATACATTAAAACCACTAATTATACTATATATCTAATGTATAGTTAATCCCCAAGCTATCATTTACATCTCCCGTAGAGATAAACAACTAGTGAAACTCTATACATCTCATGTATAGAAAAACAACTAGTAAACCTCCATATATCACATGTATAAAAAAACTGCTAGTTAACGCAATTTAATGATTGTGTTTGACTTAATCTAAAAGACCACTAGATCATCTCATGATCACCTCGTATGGTTTAACCCACACAATTTTCTCATAACTAAAATCATTAACTTGTATTAACTAGTAAACTAGCAATATATAAAAATATAGTAAAATAATAATCTAAGCATAACCATCACAAGATAAGTAATAAAAATAATGACTATAATGCATACATGAACATTGCCTATGTTCCCTCCCGAGTAGGCAAACACAAAGCTTTAATCTTATTGGAGCCTTTGATCATCGCCTTCTCTTGATTCATTGGGTCTTCTTTTTGAGGAAATTATTCACCTCGTCTCCGTCATAGTACTATCATCGCTCCATGTCTACGGCTTCTTCAACATCTTTTTTGATCTCAAAATTCATTACATAGATCATATACTTTCACTCGTAGAGTGTTTAAAAAATTATAGTAATGAATAACAACTTAACTATAGGGATCCATGTTTAAAATAGCACTCGTCCTTTACAATTACCATCCAACAAAGCATACAAGAATAGAAACCATTTATCATCACAAAACATCACATGAATTATGGAAGGATACACGACGCTTTTAAACATCAAGATGCATGAATAAATAATATTATGACATGTATCTATTACATAAAAACAGACTAGATCTTAAAAATTCTAAAGCAAGGCATCATCTAAATCAAATTTAAAAAATTAGAATCATGATCTGATCATGTATAACACTACATAATCATCTTAAAGATCTTTAACTTTAGATCTAAATAAAAAGGTGCTACTTAGATTTGATACCAATTAAAAGTTGTTAGGAACAACAGAAGTCGAAAATCACTCGCACGTTTTTAATTAGATCATTAGATAAAAATTATAGGTAATAAAAAATCATTCATCACCTATGGACTATGGAAGATGATGCCCCACAAGATTTACAAAATCATATATAGAAAAGATGTGTTGATGATGATGCGATAAAGAAGACACTCAGCAACCTTAGGAGTACAACTCCTAATAAATCGTGTAAGGTCCGACGGAGGAAATGGTGGGATCTTATTTTCTTCTTCATCTTTCTTTCTTTTCTTCCCTTTTTCTATGTAGACTATCTCTCTTCTTTCTATGTAGTCTACCCCTCCTCTTATTTAAAGTCAGGGTAACTGTCCCTCCTCCTTAATTCTTTGTAGTAGTTGGACTCCTATTGTGTTGGGAACAATCCCAACACTTTAGGTCTCTACTCCAATACACTAGGAGGTTACCATCTTGGGATTTTAACTCCCATTAGAAGACTAGTGGTTAGCTACCTAGGGAGTTCTTTTAGACTCTCTAGGTCATCCACAAGGTCCTTTGCTTGTATGATCGGGTTATTTGAGATCTTGAGAAATTTTATTGATCTTTTAAGATCAACTTGTCATCTACTCTGAATCCTAGCCAAACTAGTATTCCATTGTCAACAAGGGAATCCCTACTTTTTAGGAAGTCATCCAAAATTGAATTAGAGATCTAGTTGTGATTGATTAGATCATCACTAACACTCCCGTTCAAGTTAGGAATAATACTTTATCGGCCTACTGGGGAAGGCTAGGAGTTTACATCCTTTAGGAGTTTAACACCTCAGCTCCAATTGGATTTGGATTCTTGTCATATCATGATCACATCAGTATCTAATTAATCATATCTAGAACCACTATCAAGTCACGATTGTACTATGTGGTAATTAAAAATTATATAAATATCATTTCTATTAATTAGCATATAGACCCCTCATTATCTGGTATCCACAAGTGTTAGCCCGGAGCATCAACTGTCCTACTCGAAGTACACTGTAGCTAGTATCCTTTAAGTTACAAATCCCTGTTCATCACGATCATTGATGAAAAAAACTTTTTCATATTAAAAATTTTATTATAAAATAATAATATTTTATTTAAAAATCATTTGATACACTGTTATCAAAATTTTTGCCCAAGTGCCTAGTTCCAGTGATAATTATTTATGAGGGTTACTTAAGGGGATCCATTCTCTCTGATAGAGTATTTATAATTCCTCGATAATGTGTTCCCAAGTAATCAACGTAAGTCACTCAAAATTATCAGCTATTGACCAGCAAAACAGTCTCATTGAATTAGAACTCAAAATGATAAAGCCAAAGCCCTAACTTCATAAACACTTCAGGATTGAAAGTCTATGACATTAGTAGATGGGAAACACATCATCATATGACAGTCATTTAGATGATGAGTTCTCTCTATGATCTGTTTAGTGTATTCCAAACAGACCAACATAACAGACTCAGTCACTAGTATGATGATTTAGATAAACTATCACACTAAGTGATAGACAATATTATTATAGTCTTACAGATAGGATGCTTAGTCTTATCACCAACTACAAGCCTTATCGAGTATAATAGTTTGAAAACCTTAGATCTTCTGTTATGTGAATCTCATCCACATACCTAAGGTAACTCAGTTATACATGATGGTCTTCTGTGCATCTTATGCAATAATAGTACATTAGTAATTGTGTTTAATGCATCAAATAAAACACCCTCTTATTAACAAACTATTTATTGATTCTATATATCAGAAGTAATAAGGAATTGGCATATAGAACATCATCGGCCAATCCCAACAGTTTTGTCGTATTCTTTAATCGTATCCCCTGTTTGATCTTCTCTTGTACTTTTGAGCATTGAAAATAAGATTAGTGATTTTAGAAATTGGAGTGCATATCCCGTCGTACACCAATCTACCACCGTTAGTCTCTGTCCCTACAGGGAGACTTTCAGTGGTCTTTTAATACTAAAAAAATTTAGGGCAAATTACAAAATTCTCTCCTAAACTATACACCTAATTTTTCATTGGTATCTCAACTATGTTTCGTAACAACTTGATCCTCCGTCTGCATGTTCACCCTCTTCGTCAACGTTTAGCCATTAAACTTAATATTTATCCTAAAAATACCTTAATAATATGGCTCAACACATTTCCTAAATGTTACTTATGCTGACTAGGACAATGGTAGTTTGGTATTAAAATTAAGTTTAACGGATGAAATTTGACAAAAGGGGTGAGCAAGCAGACAGAGCATAGTTTAGTGGGTCAAGTTGTTTAAAAAATACTTGAGAGTCCAATGTAAAATTGGGTGCATAGTTCAAGGGGTTTGTATGTAGTTTGCCCAAAATTTTAAGGGTTAACACCTCCCGATCAGTAATTTGACGAACATGAAATCACTTTTCGAGAATAAAATAGTATTTTTGCTTTCAGAAAAGAAACTCTAAAGTAGAATTCATTTCACATCGAATCTTCGAAAATCACGTCACAATAAAAACAATAAAATCTTATGCAATTTGATATTATCAAAAAACCCAACTATCAATGCAAATCAAACCCATCAAATGCCTCTCAAGTGAGCATCTATAGCCGTATGATGGACTGCCAAGTTTCAGATGTACCTTGAATTTATTGTGATGCACTTGACTAATATTTAGAAATATAAGTGCAACCATGACCCAGCCCAACAAAATTCCATGTATTTTTTTCACGAAGTGGTTTGAACACACAAAGGAAGCTAACAAAGATGAGACCCCACAATGCAGTAACAAGAGGAGGAGGAGGATGTGGTGGTTTGAACGAGATCGGCGGCACCAATGAGTCGGGAGGAAGGGAAGGGGAATATGGTGCACTGCTTACAGAGTCAGAGGTTGCCTTTAGTCGCAAGTTGTTCCTAGCAAAAATCAATAACTTATAGGGTTGCCTTTCGGTTGCGACTTACTTTTACAAAAAACTGTGCTATATATATAGCCACTCCCCTGTCTCCAACTGATAGCTCAGTTGACAAGACATATGCAACTCGTAGTCTTGGACAAGAGTTCAAATAAGCGCTAATCCATATTTCCTCTTGCTTTATTGGGGTGGGCCTCCCTCTCGCCTTAGCCGTGAGCTTTTCTACCTGTGGGATTATTAAAAAAATCCGGGCATTTCTCTCACCCTTTTTGTGAGTTTCGATTCTTGGTATATCTTGTGCTAGCGCACTGAGAGGTAACGTACTGACCATTATGGTGGGGCCTTCAAAAATAAAAAACATAGCCCCCCCCGTTAATGGTGTTGGGGGGACAGTTCTTAGGGGATGATAATGTAAATAGTGAGAATGCAGGGGAGGCTCTCATAATTAGGATAGACCACATGGAAGGTTCTTGTATTCAAATTTGTAACTCCATCTTTTTTATCTTTCATTATATGGGACTAAGCGCGTGGCCCAGATATATAACATAAGATAAAAGATAAGTGAGATTCACTCTAACTATCTTTTAATGACTTAATTTGAAATTTGAATCTCCCTTTGCCAAATGGGGAATGGAATATCCCTCCCACCCTCCCATGTAGGCACACCAATTAATTCCCTCTGACCCATATATGCACGGTAACATACTCCTTCCCTTCTATATATGCATGGTAATTAACTTCTTCCCACCCAAATATGCACCGTAATTAATAAGGGAGATCGCTTGCGGCTTTGATATAAGTGGGGGGGGGGGGGGGGGGGAATAAAAAAAGGTCTTCCAATCCTCCGATCTACCGGTTGTATGAGTACGATTCACCTATAGATAAGAGAGAGAAAGGAAATGGTGGATGTAAAAATGTCTCGTAGCCCTCCAATCTATCAGTTTGATGGTGCGATTCACTTGGTGGAGAGGTCCGAGGGCCCCATCAAACATTCACAAAGGAGTAGAAAGAGAAGCATATTTTGAGAGAGAATCCCATTGGCATAGCCCTCTCTCTCTCTCTCTCTCTCTCTCTCTCTCTCTCTCTCTCTCTCTCTCTCTCTCTCTCTCCGGTAAATAAACTCCTGTTTCAAAAAACAAAAAAAAAAAACTCCTAAAGATGAGTACGATTCACACGACGATGATGGGGTAGTGTTGCCGGAGGTGGCAGTGTGCTGACAGGCACACGAGCTACTAGTATGTGATAATACATCAGATTTTATTTTTGCTTAAATTTACATATTTTAATGAATAATTAATTATTATATTTGTTTCATTAAATTAAGGGGAGTTGGCGATAAGCCCTTTATAGAAGATGTTTTTAAGCACCGGTCCCGACAATAGTTTTTTGAGCCAAGACCTAGTCTATAAAGACACATATACATTAAACCCATGTTGATCTATTAACCCCTATCAAATGACTAAAATACCCCTATTATTATCCCGATGTATTAACTGAATTTATACTCCGCTAGCCCAATTGATACTCCATAGGTGCTACAATGATTTCATTGTAGCAATAATATTCCGGAGTATAAATTCGCTTACTACAGTGAAATCACTGTAGTAATCAAATTTATACTCCACTAACGCGAATTTATACTCTAGGTGATGTAGCCACAATGATTTCAAATTCGGGGTAATGGAGTATAAATTTAGGTGTATATAGAGTATAAATTTGGTTGTTGCAGCGAAATCACTATAGCAGCTACAGTAATTTCACTGTAGCAATTGAATTTATACTTCGAAATATTACTGCTACAATTAAATTACTATAGCAGCTATGGAGTATAAATTCATGTGGATATGGAGTATAAATCCGGCTGCTACAGTAAAATCTCTGTAGTAGCTACAATGATTTCACTCTAGTAACTGAATTTATACTCCAGATATTAATGCTACAGCGAAATCATCAGGTTCTACATGGATAGTTAGAGGGGTAAAATGGTCATTTAAAAAAAAATTTGAGTGAGGGAGGGACTTAATGCACTAAGGAATAGTTAGAGGGGTTTATCGAACTATAGGGATAATTAGAGGGGCTTAGACTAATAACCCCTTGAATTAATCTCGCTCGTGCATCATAAGAAGGTCCCTGCAATAAGCAGCGCCTGAGAGGAGAGTATAAAAAGGTGACACCCGCTCCCCACTCCCCACTCCCCACCACCGTCTCCCCGCTCCCTCCTCCGCCCCTCTCCTCCGCCCCGCTCGCGATCCTGCCCCCGCGGGATCATGGCGCTCGGCTGCAGAGGATCCTCGAGCCGCTGCGCTCTTCTGATGATCTACTTTCTGGAGGCAAGAACTCCTCCCTCTGTTCCTCCCATTCGAGATGTCTTTGTTCTTCTTTGCTGCTACGGATTTCTATGTCGAGAGATTTCTCGTGGATGTCATCCCATTCGATGTTTCTTGGCCGTGTTCTCGGATTTTGGGGACACATTCGTCCGATTCGAACGTAGGTTAGGTGATCGGACGAGATGACACTTGTTCTTGATTCCGTTCTTTGCTTAGATTTCTCGGATTTGATCTGGTTTATGAATGTATTTCTCTCGATCAGAAGTGGATTTCGTGTTGTTGATCGACATTTCCCTCCGAGTGTTCTTTCTAGTAAATGTGATTGGATGAGGTTCCAGGTTTTTCTTGATTCTGTTCTTGGCTCGGGTGACCTTGGGTTTGAGCTTGTTTTTAGAAGGAATCAGGGTTATGGTTATGTTGAATCTTGAAATCTTGCTAGAGCTGGGTGGTGTTTTGTAAGGGCACTACAGGTCGAAGCAAGCTGTATGCAGAGGAATCAAGTTTTCCTTAATCACCCTTAAGTGGTGATTAAGAGTACATATGAACTGATCAACGAGGTCATTTGAAGATTTTCATTTCTTCCACATTTGAGTTTTGATTTCTTGTTCAGTTTTATGCTACTTTCTTTATCATTGAGTATCATTACTTTGTTCAACCTATTGGTTGCAACAGTTTAGAATATTAGCTTCCTTCATTGTTCTTCATCTGTTGATTTATTGCTACCAAAGAACTTCACATTTTGCAAGCTTCAAGCTTGCAAAATGAACCAACGGGGGCTTAGCCTGGTGGTTCACAGTACACCCCCCCTCTCATTGAGGAGGTCCTTGGTTCAAGTATCGGTATGTAGTTCGTACAAGATTTTTGGTTGGTAGGAGTAGGAGCGGGAGATGTTACACAAAGACCCTGCACAATGAAGAGTCTCATGCTCTCATGGTGGCCTTTCACCAACTTCTTGGTTTTGTTAGTATGTTGAGAAAACTATGTGATCTATGCACAAGCTTTATAGGAAGTACATAATATCTGACAGAATTTGAAAGTTTCATAAATATAGGTAGGCGTATAGCCCCGCGCTATTATTCTATGTGGTGCATACTTAAGTAGTGTAAAATTTAACTTCGTGTGTGCATTTGAGGACAATTTTAACCTTTACATATAAAACAATTGGGCTTATGAAATCAATTTCCACCATTACCGCTTCATAATTAATAAAACGGGTATCAGTGGTGGTGTTTCGATCTTTTCCATGACACAATAAATTTCAACCCATTACCACCCCTCATGCAGTAAAAGAGTAAGGGGCTTTTGATTCCCCCCATCACCACCACACACACACAAAAAAAAAAGAGAATGATAATCGTTTCCTCTCCCCTTTCTCAAACACGTCATTCCCCATCCGGCCAACCCCCTTCCATTGTTCCTTGCCGTCGTCCTCATCCCCCTGCGGGCCTGCACTAATGTGCATTGTACGTGCAGCCTCTAGTTCAGTTTTTAGATATTCATGTTGAGGGAATTAGAGGAAGCAATTCTTTCTCCCTTATTGGATCCAGTTGGTATCAGAGTTAGGATTTTCCTCCCGTGGAACCTTAGTTTTGTATGATCCATACCTAAAAGGAGTACCAATAAATTAGCATCTGGCTTTCAAAACCTTGAGATTCAACTGAGGTAAAAAGTGAGGAAGATAGTTAGAGACTAGAATGATCTAAATCACTGACTTCTAGGATGGAAGAGTAGATCACACACAACTTACCATTCTTATGGCTCTGGTTATACCTAAGAATCATTATAATTCCAATGATAAAGGCCCTTCTACACCTTTTTTTAATGTAAGTGGTACTTGAACACACACCTGACATACAAAAACTGGACATATGCCGACATGGCTCATCGGCAGGTGGACGACTATGAAGCACCGACACTGTCGGGAACTCAACGTGTCCGTGTCCGATACGTGTCGGACACCGACACTCGTCCGACACTCTCCGACACGTGTCGGACACACCAAAAAACATGTCTTCTATGAAGAAAGGTTGTCCAACACGTGTCGGATGCGTGTTGGAGCGTATCGGATATTACCGGAGAGGCTTTTTTTTCTCATTTGAAGATGTTGAGGTTCTTGAGATTGCGAATCTTTCCATCAATGAGCCGGATATGGAGGCCGTGGTCTTCACGTCGATGGTGATAATGTGGTAACACTTGACGTTGGCCTTGATGGATAATGATTTTATGCGTGTTCTATTTGTTTTTTTGTGTTTTGAAAGTTTGAAACTATACACTTGAATCATTTATGATGTTTGTTGGAGACTTTTTTTAGTTAATTATTAGCATTATGTTTGATTATAAATCATAATATAAGACTTGTTATATATATATATATATATATATATATATATATATATATATATAGAGAGAGAGAGAGAGAGAGAGAGAGAAATGCTTGAATGCGGCATGCGGTAAGTGCGGCACCTACCGCATGCCGTCTGATGCACTGCTGCGTGCATGCGATGCACGCAGCGCGTGCATCAGACGGCTGCGGTGCTGTGCCGCACGTACCGCATGCCGCAGCATAGCATGCCCCTATATATATATATATATATATATATATATATATATATATATATATATATATATATATATATATATATATATATATATATATATATATAATTCAGCGTGTTCCCTAACGTGTCCGTGTCCTGGTTTTTTGAAAAATATCGTGTCGGCGTGTTCGTGTCGTGTCGTGTCCGTGTCTCGTGTCCGTGTCCGTGTCCATGCTTCTTAGGTGGACGATGCATCGAAAAATGCACTGATCGTTCCTCTTACATTCTTCATATAAGTTCCTCTTACATTCTTTATGGATTTCTCATAAACTATTACAATTTAATCCAAACGACCAAATGAAATATGGTATATTAATAACTGTAATTGAGATAGTTTCAATGATCAATTCGGCATCACTATCCCTGATTGTTTTGGTTCTTTAATTTCTTAGGAAAACATCTAATTTGATTTTCATATTTAGCTCTTAATTGTTTTGATTATTATATCAACTCTTTTTACCAAACATATGAATCTCTTTTATATCACAGTTCGCTTCTAATTTCTGCAGGTTTTGATCATTACATCTGCAGCTGGATCAAATCAATCAGAGACAGCTTCCCTTATGATGCATAACACTTCAATAATGTAAGATAACAATTTCAGTGATAAGTTTGCGATCATTACCATTTTCACTGAAAGCTTCTACTACCCCACCAACTAAATGAGCACTATTATTCATATTAAGCTTACATGTAGATTATTTCTTATGATTTATGTATTTGTATAGTTCAAGATATATGGTCCTGCATAGTTTTGTTCAATGAGTCTATCTGTAGATTTGATATATTGAAGTTTCAATGAGGTTGTAATCGTTGGATAAGTTGATTTTTATCTTTCTCATTGCTATATGTAATATGACATAATAGTGCTGCCAAACTTTGATGTAGATCTCAGTTTCTATTTGTTGTTTTGATGGGAATTATTATGTTTATCATCTGGTTGACATCTTTATTGAGCCTCAAAGTTGTGTACTCAACATGTCTTTTACAGCCAAAGAGATGCCAAAGGCTACAAGCATCCACAGCATTGTCAGAACTGCAGTGAGGGAAAGGTTTCAAAATTTCCTCATGGTTTATCTTTTCCAGACGTATTTGCATTATGTTTTTTCTTTTTTTTCCCTTCTCTTAATTGGTTTGTAGTGTGGACTATACACCACTACACATTTTCTCACAGTAGATGCATTGGAGAATTAGTAAGATTGGTGCCTCCCTTATTGTCATGATTTATATGTAATACTTCTTTAGACCATAGGATTACTTTGGTTCTATGACACAAAAGGATGGGGAGACAAATGATGACTTTTGGGTGGATGGTGTTGTGAATATTGCATGCCTCCGAGACTTAGGAAAATTTATCTGAGACGGGGCCAAAGACTGCAAATTGTATGGTTTGGAACGTTGAGAAATAAATAGGGTTGAAGCATAAAAGACTAGTGTTGAATAGATGAGAATGCAGAGATATGTGGTAAATAAGGATAGATGTGGAATGAGCACATAATAGGGAGCATAGGAATTGCAGCAATTGGAGCAAGGAGTTGGAGAATTAAATAAGACTGTATGAGGGTGTGTAGTGGAGACGAGAGGAGTAATGAGAGGGACTTCGATTTATGTTTGAGGAAAAAAGGAATGGAAAACCTCTAATAACATGGATGGAAGTTGTGAGTAAAATATACGGAAACGCTTACTGTGACAATGGATAGCCCTAACAGAAATGACTAGTGAAGAACTTATGGAGCTGGCCACAACACTTTAAAATGGAAATCCATGAACTGGATTGAATACTTTACGCATTACTATAATCAATGTTCTGTTTGCTGTTGATTTAAATTATGTGATCTGCTTAAACATGGTATCAGGTAAGAACAATCATTTGTTTAAAAAGCATAATTTTTAGGGCAAATTACAAAAACCTGCCCTGAACTATACACCACATTTCATATTGGTCCCTCTAACTGTTTTTTTGAACAATTTGATTCCTGAACAATGCTCCATCTGCATTTAGCCCTCTCCATCAACTTTTCATCCCGAAACTACACTTATCAATTTTCAATAAGATTCCAAATTGTTTTAGAATATTTAACTTGACAAGGGTATTTTCGGAATAAAAGTTGACAAAGGGGGCAAAATGTAGACAGCATAGTTCAGTGATCAAGTTCAAAAAAAAAGTTGAGGAACCAATATGAAATGAGGTGTATAGTTGAGGGGAGGTTGTTGTAATCTGCCCTAATTTTTAATAATCCAAAAATGGCAGATAAGAAACCTGTTTCGGAAGCATAATATGTAGTGGACAATGCATTATCCTGAATATGTCATTTATAGTCTTATTTCACATGTTTAATGTTAAGGAACACAATCAACATAGATAATTCAGATGGGACAATATGTAACCTGGAACTTGTTTCTAATCCATAAGATTTTATGCAGAACATTGATATAACTGCAACATACTTGGATGCCTCTGGTGTTGTCAAAATACATACGGTCAAGTCCTGGGACTTGTCTGCATCCTGGGTGTGGCAGAGTCCTATTGATGGAAGCTATGTACGGACAAAGGGCGGACTGGTACTTTTCTGACATTTGCTTGCTATTGTTGGGTTTAACATATTGTGAAATTTTAAGGCAGTTGTTAAAGATGTTCACTCATGATAAAATCTAAGAGGTTTCTTCATGTAAATTGCTCTCTGACAATAAGAAAAACTCATTTTCAAATTCAATGCTATACTATTTTATAGATTTGAGTTCTTAACACTTGTGCACTTATGTGAAGACGGTCTTCGAGTCTCCCCCCTTAGCCACTCATGAAAACGAGCTGTGTTTTGACAATAAAACACTACAAGCATGCATATAAAAATAGGTTGAAAAAAAATGTAATAGAAATTTAATTACTAAAATCTGTTAGGTTGTCCATTTATTTGTTGATTTACATTTTATTCTCTAGTTTCAGCTTGGCCTATATAGCGAGCATGTTTTTATGGCACTCCTTTATGTCCCCACTTTGCTTCAAACTGCCAGGAGAATGAAACCTCATTCCAGCGAATTGGGAGTGGATTAGAAGGAAATGACCGGCCTTCTGCTGCTAAACAGAAACGAGCCAAACCAATTAACCCAGAGAAGCTTGAACGTCGGGTGAATATCTGATTTTACTAAATCTTTTATTGCATTTGTTTAGTAGGTTTGTAACATTTCTTTTCCTGCAGCAATTACGACAACTAAGGAAGGAAAAGCGAGCTACTGAGCTCATTCAACTGAGTCGTGACACTGAACTCCAGATCGAAAATACAGTCATTGAATATTCAAAGCAATTCAACACCTCAAACAGAGAAAAATACAGCATTTGGCGGAGAGAATATCAAAACCCTCATTCAGATTCCATGTTGAAACTCATGAAAGATCAGATCATAATGGCTAAGGTGTATGCTAGCATTGCTCATTCTAAGAAATTAACTGATCTTAATGAGCTCCTGATGAAACGCATTAGAGAGAGTCAGCATGCTATTGGAGAAGCAAATTCAGATTCTGAACTGCGCCAGGGGTATTTCGTCTCTTGATCTTTTCTTTCATATTATGTTGTTTGCCTCTAATTACCTTTTCTAGACTGATACTGTTCGTCTCTCAATTAGGGCTCTTGAACGAGGGAAAGCAATGGGACATGCTTTATTCATGACAAAAAACCGGTTATATGACTGTCCTACAGTGACAAGAAAACTACGGGCTATGCTTCAGTATACAGAAGAAAATATAGATGCTCAGAAAAAGAAAAGCATGTTCTTGATGCATCTTGCTGCAAAGACTATCCCTAAACCGTTACACTGCCTGCCTTTACAGCTCACCACCGATTACTTCTTGCATGATCACACCAACACAGGATTGTTAGACAAGAGAAACCTTGAAGATCCCTCTCTCTACCACTATGCTATATTCTCTGATAATGTACTTGCGACATCCGTAGCTGTAAATTCTACTGTTAAACATGTGAAGGAACCTGAGAAACATGTCTTTCATATAGTCACAGACAGACTCAACTTCGCAGCTATGAAAATGTGGTTCCATGTCCATCCTATACAAGCGACAGTCCATGTGGAGAACATTGATGAATTCAAGTGGCTCAATTCTTCTTATTGTCCGATTCTTCGTCAACAAGAATCTGGAAGAATGAAAGAATATTACTTCAAAGGAAATCATCCATCTTCTGTTTCTTCTGCGAATGAAAATCTCAAATATAAGAATCCAAAATACTTGTCTATGCTTAACCATCTAAGGTTCTACATGCCAGAAATATACCCAAAGCTAGATAAGATACTGTTTCTTGATGATGATGTTGTTGTTCGAAAGGATTTGACACAGCTTTGGTCTATTGATATGAAAGGCATGGTGAACGGTGCAGTAGAGACCTGTAAAGGGAGCTTTCATCGGTTTGATACATATCTCAATTTTTCAAGCTTGAAAATCTCTAAGAACTTTGATCCACGTGCTTGTGGATGGGCATTTGGGATGAATATCTTTGACTTAAAGGAATGGAAGAAGCAAAACATTACAGGAATATATCATTATTGGCAAGACTTGGTAAGGAAGTGTTTTCATTCACTTGTTGTTTGTTCTGCCTTTTCTTTTCCTTTTTTTTGTTGTTACTTTTGATTATAGCAGTGAATGCTATTGAAATTTCTTGTTTCTTTACTTTTCTTCTCTCTCGCTATCCCTATTTCTCGTTTTCTAAATGCTAAGCTAATAAATTTTGCTGCATAGTTATAATTGGCTAGGTTTACCACCTTTGAAATATGTTGTTACATGGACAATGATGCAATTATCTTTGTGGAAACAAAATGTAGGGTTTCATGTGACTTTTATAACATATCAAAGTTATCAATATTGAATTGTAGTGACTTTCTTATTTTTATTGACATGAAATTTTATGTAATATTTCGGTTTGATAGTGAAATGTTCGAAATCTAAAATTTATATTATGGAATCAAGTGGTTTCCCGCACAGATTGTGTTGATACCATTAATAAACTTTTTTATTAAAAATAAAAAGGAAAACTACTATATATAAAATATTGATTTGTGAGGGTGAAAGTGCGCATATGCACCCACATTATTTGTTATTTCATGAGGATGTTGTATCCAATTAAATTTCACTTGAATACTTCGTTTTGGGTACAACTTCCAAGATGTTGAGGTCTGGGTGACTTGGTGATAGAAAATTTCCTATCAACTATTTGAAATGGGAAACTATTAGGTTACATTGATAGCACTTATCCTATAGCAATGGGATACTTGCCACCTAAATGATATCTTTCACATGTAAAGAGACTGTATCGATATGGATGTGGCAACACGTCACTAATTGGAACTTGGAAATTTGCCACTGAAGGACCAACCTAGTATTAGCGAAAATGTTTTGTTATAGCCATTTGACTTCGTTTTATGAATTAAAAGATTCGTTGTAACAAAGAGTTTTAGCTACTGCTACATTACTGACATGTAGTTGATCCACCCATGTTCTCCCCTATCAGTATTGTGTTTATTTATCAGCTATAAATAAGACACATGAAAATATCGTGGATGACAATCACCTATTGAATCCCATTTTAACTATAGTTCCTGTATGGCGATGAAAGTTTAAAGATATAAAAAAAGGGAATTGGTTACTTGTCAACCACTTATAGTAGAAGATAAGAAGAGAAAGCAAGATTAAGAAAAATATCTGCTTTAGGGGTTTGTTATAAAACTTAACTTTAAGCAGAACCATGAGAAAATTCCTATCCTTTCCCTTTTTGTTTAGGACATCAGAATTATGCTTCTTTTTCCGTCCCAGAACCTATACTTCGTCATCACATGCTCTTCCAAATTATGCAAGATTAAATATTCAATTGGTTGATCAACAGTGCGAAATTAAACAAGAGCATACGAGAAAAACATCCAACAACAGTAAGCATCACAGAGAGAAGGATTTTTATGTGGTTCGGGAACTCCCTACTTCATGGGCCAAGCTTGTCTGAAGATCATACACTATGAAAGTCAATGGTTGATATATACACATAATCCAACACACTCGATAGTGCTATTCCGCATGTCTTATATGGTCAAGAGTGTCGCTAGACTCGATCAACCCCGCAAGGTCTTCGAAGCATCCGTGCCTAAATCATGCCAGATCTTGGACCCCTCCTGGAAAAGTGATGTCTTCGGCTAACTTTCCTCAAAATGCAATCATATCCTCATGAATTGTTCCAACGGTTCATAAGATCCCCGATATGATAATCTTCCTCTAAAGTTCTCTTGGTAGAGATTTATGAGAAAGTCGATTATGGTGAAAGGATCTAGGTCATCCAAAAAGATCGATCATGCAAACCCTAGGATACCTAACAATTTATCTTTATATGAAAGATATGGAAAACATTAAGGATCCATAGAGAAAAACCCGAGAGATGAACAATGCAAAAGCTCAAAAAAACCCTTCTTCTCTCCCTTTGTGATTCCACAAGCCATCACAACGTTTAGGTATCCCCACGCATACTCTAAAAGAGCAGCCAACAAGTCCTATATATACTCCCAAAACCCTAAGAAATCAACCCCACAAAAAGCCACGCAAACTCAATTAAAATCGGACTGAAAACGTGAATTTTTTAGCATAGGATCAATTGAATATTGAGCTTCCACTTGAGGGTTCGGCCAGGAAACATCAGCTTAGAAGATCGATCTTCTATAGATCTTTCAGTTGAAAGTTCTGCCAAAATTTCTGTACTGCACTGAAGGCTTAGAAGATCGATCTTCCAAAAACAAGTTTTGTCTTTCTGAACAACAGAAACTGGAACAATAAGATCAACCTTCTTGCTAGGCAAGATCGATCTTCTAGTACTAAAAATCATTGACTAGTTCTTTTCTTTAGACCAAAAACAAGGGTGTTATCCCTAATAGGAAAGAGGAGAGAATTGATTTGGGAGCAAAGAGAGAACTGAGACACCTCCTCCTTTCTTGGGTTGCTCTTAGCAATACCGACTTAAGTCGGGTATGGGAGCCTTAATAAGTCATCTCACTTTAAAATACCAAATAAAATAAAGCCCATTAACTAAGGCCCAATAACCCAATTACATTAAATAAAACCGAAACCTATGAAAGACCATCAAACAGTGTCTGAATCTGGATCCGTTTGAAGTGAATTGAAGCTCCGATCATCTTCTGCGATGCCCTTAGCAATACCGACTTACGTCGGGTATGGGAGCCTTAATAAGCCATCTCACTTTAAAATACCAAATAAAATAAAGCCCATTAACTAAGGCCCAATAACCCAATTACATTAAATAAAACCAAAACCAATGAAAGACCATCAAATAGTGTTTGAATCTGAATCCGTCTTGTTAGGAGATGACGGCTAGGGTTTGGAGAGGAATAGAATGCATTCCATTGAGGGACTCAAGCCCAATATATGTACATGTATCACTATACAATCCGACCCGACTATACATTAAATCCGACCCATCTATATGTACATTAACACTCCCCCTCAAACTCACGGTGGATCATGAACCGAGAGTTTGCCTAGAAAATGCTGGAAGCGAGCAATCGTCAGGGGTTTCGTCAGAAAATCAGCAGTCTGCTCCGATGAGGAAATGAAAGGCAGGGAGATGGTGTGGTCGATAAACGTCTGGCGAACATAATGACAATCAACTTCAATATGCTTTGTTCGCTCATGGAAGACCGGGTTGCTAGCAATCTGAATAGCACTCCGGTTGTCACAGAAGAGAGGAGTGGGCCCGGATATCACCACTCCTAAGTCGAGCAGAAGACGGCGAAGCCAGACAATCTCGGCGGTGGTGGAAGCCATAGCCCTGTATTCGGCTTCGGTGCTGGAGCGAGCAACAGACTCCTGCTTCTTGCTGCGCCACGAAATCAGTGAATCACCCAGAAACACACAGTATCCTGTAGTCGAGCGACGAGTGGCTGCATCTCCTGCCCAATCTGCATCGGAGTAGGCACGCAGCACCAACGGAGAGGTGGAGGGAAACAGTAGTGAACGGGTGATGGTGCCCCGGAGGTAGCGGATAATCCGAAGAACAGCTGCAAAGTGTACTGACCGTGGAGCCTGAACAAACTGACTGACAATGCCAACTGCATGGGCAATGTCTGGCCGGGTCATGGTTAGATAGACGAGCATCCCAACCAGCCTCTGGTAGCGGGAGACATCCTGGAGCGGCTCACCGTCTGTAGCGAGAAGCTTCAAATTGAGCTCCATGGGTGTATCAGCAGTGCGCGTGTCCGTAAGAGCAGCATCAGCAAGAATGTCGGAGATGTACTTCTACTGGGAGACCAACAGACCACGAGCTGACCGGGCAATCTCAAGGCCCAAAAAGTAGCGAAGAGTTCCCAGATCTTTTATCTCAAATGACTCTGGAGGTGCCGCTGAAGAGAGGCGATGGTGGCACTGTCATCCCCAGTGATGATCATATCATCCACATAGAGGAGAAGAACTGCAATGCCCTGACTGGAGGAGCGAGTGAACAAGGCATAGTCGGAGTGACGCTCAACAAACCCGGCGGCCAGAACTGCACTGCGAAATCGCTCAAACCAGGCACGAGGGGCCTGCTTGAGCCCATAGATGGCTCGGCGCAACCGACACACGTGCCCTGGAGGAACTGAAGTGCCCGGAGGAGGAGCCATGTAGACTTCCTCGGAGAGATCACCGTGGAGAAACGCATTGGTGACATCCATCTGATGGAGAGGCCACCCTCGAGCAGCTGCCACAGCTAAGAGGGTGCGCACAGTAGTCATCCGAGCAACTGGAGCAAACGTCTCCTCGTAGTCAATCCCATACTCCTAGGAGAAGCCGCGAGCAACGAGGCGAGCCTTGTGCCGCTCAATGGATCCGTCAGGTCGAGTCTTGACCTTGAATATCCACTTGCAGCTAACAGGCACCACCCCGGAGGGACAAGGCACCAACTCCCAGGTCTTGGTCCGCTGAAAAGCCTCAAGCTCAACTGACATGGCCTGCCGCCATTCCGGATGTAACGCTGCCTCACGGTACGACTGGGGCTCCCGATGGGTGTGTATAGCAGTAAGAAAAGCCTGAAAGGATGGTGAATAGGAGACACTGGCAGAGTAGCCAGAAGAGTCAGGAGAGTCAGAAGGAAAAGCAGAGTAGTCAAACCTGTCAGGAGAGTAGTCATATCTGTCAGGAGGGTGATGTTCGCGCGCCGGGTAGCGCCGAACAGGAGCAGGATCCACGACCGGGGATGAGGGGGCAGCAGCATCAGGCGAGGGAGTACCAGTGTGAACCGACTCTGGAGGAGGAGCTGCAGACCGACGTACATAGACACGAGTAACGGGTGGTGGTGGAGGTGGCGAGGGAGACTGAGGAGGTGGTAGTGGTGGTGGAGGTGGTGGTGAGGGAGGGAGACTGAGGAGGTGGTGGTGGTGGTGGTGGCGGGGAAGATGGAGGTGGAGTAGGCGTGGGTGGGGCAACAGAAAACGGGGGTAGAACGGGGATGTGGAGAGGTGATGAAGGCGAGGAGGGTGATGCAGGAGGCAAGGAAATATCCCGAGACTCAGGGGAAAAGTACGGGACATACTCAACAAAGGAAACGTGACGGGAGACACGGATCCGGCGAGCCAAGGGATCGTAACAACGATACCCCTTGTGCTCCCGACTGAGCCCCAAGTGAACACACCGAACAGATCTCGCAGAGAGTTTGGTGCGCTCATGGGGAGGAAGAAGAACGAAGCACGTGCAGCCAAACGTGCGAAGAAGGGAGTAGTCATGTGGGCTGGAGTGAAGGCGCTCATATGGGGTGGCACCGGACAGAGCAGATGACGGAGTGATATTGATGAGGTGGACAGCCGTCATGACAGCTTCAGCCCAGTAAGAGTGAGGAACAGACGCAGAGAGGAGCAAGGCTCGTGCGGTCTCAAGGACATGACGATGCTTGCGTTCGGCAACGCCGTTCTGCTCATGGGTGTGGGGACAGGACTGCTGGTGAAGAGTGTCGTGAGACTGAAGAATCTCACGCATCTCGGAGGAGAGGTACTCCTTGGCACAATCAGACCGAAAGGTCTTAATGTGCCGACCAAACTGAGTGTGTATCATAGTGGTGAATCTCCTAAAGATGTGAGGGACTTCAGACCGATGACGCATAAGATAAACCCAGGTGCACCTAGAGTAGTCATCGATGAAACACACATAGTACATGTAACCCGAAATGGATGCAACAGGTGCAGGACCCCAAATGTCCGAATGTACTAAATCAAATAACGCATCAGATTGGGAAGCACTAGCAGAGAATGGAAGAGCTAGATGCTTTGCTAGTCTACAACCCGTACATACAGAGAGAGGGGAGAAGGACGCTCGACCCAAAGCGCCCGAACGGAATACGCTTTTGAGTCGATCACTCGATATGTGACCTAACCTTCTATGCCACAGGTCGGCATCGGAGGTAACAGACATGACAAACGCAACAGGAACGGAAGACACATGGAGATGGTCCAGCTGGTAAAGTCCTCCTGCTCTACGGCCCAGCCCAATCCTCTGACCCGTCCGCGAATCCTGCACAACACAAACAGAAGGGGTGAAGGTGACAGTCAGACCAGAGTCGCAAAGAGAACTGATAGAGATCAGATTAATGTTAAGACGGGGGGCATGATGGACATGGGGTAGGGTCAGGTGACCAGAAGGGTCAGAGGTAGTAGTGACGGATCCACATTGCAGAATAGGGACGAGAGTCCCATCCACAGTGCGAACCTCCTGGTGGGTGGTAGTGGGAGAACAGTCAGTGAGGACAGTGGAGTCAAAGGTGAGGTGACAGGAGGCACTCGAGTCGAATATCCATGGAGCAGTAGTACCCGGAGTGGCAGAGAGACTGTGAGCTGTCGAAGAGCTGGTGGAGGCGAGGTACCGAAGTAGTAATTCCTCAAAGCGCTGGAGGCGGTCGGAGTAAGACCGAGACTGAGCAGAAGTACCCGGAGTGGCAGAGAGACCGTGATCTGTCGAAGAGCTGGTGGAGGCGAGGTATCGCAACAGTAACTCCTCAAAGCGCTGGAGGCGGTCGGAGTAAGACCGAGACGGAGCAGGAGTGGTGGCAGGCGGTGCTGGAGTAGGGAGATCAGCAGCAGTAGCAGTCTCGCCATCATAGCGGAGGAGACCCTGACGACGTCCACAGTCAACTGATGTGGTGGAGGGACGTGGCCCAAGAATACCAGCAAAACGAGGAGACGGAGGGACCCGACGATCAGCGACGGTGTGCAGACAATATGGGAGCTGAGAGATGCTGGAGGAAGCCATATCTCGGAAGTACGGGGGCGAACCGGCACAAGGAAGGTCTGAGGCAGTCCGTACAGAGGAGACGGGCAGTTCGGTACAGAGGAGAAGGTGGGGCGGTGGGGCAGCAGGGGGTGCAGGAGCTGGCGAGGTTGCAGGGGAGGGGGCGGGTGAGCTGTCGGGGCAGAGGAAGGGGGGGCGGGGTGTCTGGGAGGTGTCGGGTGGGCTGCTGGAGCAAAGGAGGAGGCCGGAGGGAGGCGGAGGGGGCAGCCGGGTGGTGCGGAGGGGGCGGAGGGGGCTGCGGGTGGTGTGGAGGGGGGCTGTAGGGTGTCGGGAGGGGATCGGGGGGGGGGGGGGGGGGGGCTGTAGGGTGTCGGGGGTTGGCGGGGGGGCTGGAGGGGGGTCGGGGGGGGGGGGGGGGGGGGGCGGAGGTGGCTGTAGGAGGGTCGGGGGGGCTGTAGGGGGGTCGGCGGGGTGCTGTAGGGCGGAGGCGGGGCCGGGGGGGGTGGGCAGGTGGAGAAGGGGGGGCCGGCGGGGTGCTGGAGGGCGGAGGAGGGGTGTCGGGGGTTGGGCGGGTGGAGAAGGGGGGGGCCGGCGGTTGCTGTAGGCCGGAAGGGGGGGGGCCGGCGGTTGCTGTAGGCCGGAAGGGGGGGGGGCCGGCGGGGTACTGGAGGCCGGAAGTGGGGGCCGGGGGGGTGCTGGAGGCCGGAAGGGGGGGGGCGGGGGACTGCCGATCAGGTGAACGGAGGCCGGAGGAGATGACCGTCGTCGACGTCGCCGCGAGGGAGAACCCTAGTGTTCTGATACCATGTTAGGAGATGACGGCTAGGGTTTGGAGAGGAATAGAATGCATTCCATTGAGGGACTCAAGCCCAATATATGTACATGTATCACTATACAATCCGACCCGACTATACATTAAACCCGACCCATCTATATGTACATTAACACGTCTGAAGTGAATTGAAGCTCCGATCATCCTCTGCGATGCCTCTGGTGCTGAGTCTTCATCCGATCCCCATCAGACCCCTCCATGGAAAGTAGTTGAGGAGTTGTGAAGGAAACGATGAGGATTTCATGAAGGTGCTTGGGTTAACGGTAAAAGAAACGGAGCTCCAAAGGTGAAAACATAAAGGAACTCATAGTAAAGGTCAATGGGTTGCTGGAGAGTTTCTGAAAGAATACTCATTGATCAAGCGCATAAGGAAGAAGATCAGTCATCATTTTGTAGCTTTGGATGAAAAAGAGTAGTGATAATGATGGTATTTTGCACCCCTGATTACTTGAGGCGATTATTTTGATTCTCCAAACGTAGTCGAGCATGCATAGGCAGTTGTCTACGACTCTTTAAATGGATGATGAATGGCCAATCCAGTAACATCGTTTAGAAAACAGACAGTCAAACGGCTATTGAATGTATAGGAGCCAGCAAGGTGTGGTCGCTATGGCACGAAAATCCAAATAGGTGGCTGACCGAGAAGTAACATCTGACGGATTGATAAACATGCTAGTCGTCGCTCCAAACTCATGGGGGGGTGATTACATATCATTATGGATTTCTTGCAAATCTGTAAAAGATTGCCAGGTGGGGGGGCAATGTTTACACCATAAAGACCGTGATTGGCTTAGTGGAATCCTACCGCTGCTGCTGCTTATTACATAAGAAATGCTTTTCCCTCTTTAGTGTTTCCATTATCGGAATGGGAAACCGCCTCAACAAAGCCACTGATCGCCGGTGCACAAAACCCACGTTACCGAGGAGAGAGAAACCACGTGAAAATAGGGTGGTGGCTTATCATCGAGTAGTTGCGGGGAGCCACATGGGAGCCGGGGGTGTGAAAGCTAGTGATAAGCACTTGAGCAGCCACATGGCTGCAAGGTGAGAAATGGTTGGAGGCTGCAGGACTGATGAGAGGAACCCAAAACTGGGTCACAACTTGAGGAGTTTTTCATGTGGTTGTGACTCATGTGGAACAACAATGGTGACAACTCCCAGCCGCTGGTGAATTCATTCATGATGGTACTAAAGGATGATCCCTTGTATTAAGTTTGTGCTCTTTTCGTATTTTTCATTTTTTTCCCGTTTTTTTTTTTCTTCTGTTCTTTGAATTTGTCAAGGTCCCAGTTGGCCATTTATATTGATGAACTATTATGTTTTTGCTGATCCACACTTCTTTTGATATGGTAGAACGGGGACCGGACGCTGTGGAAGCTGGGGTCGCTGCCTCCCGGTCTGCTGACATTCTACGGCCTCACATACACGCTTGATCGGGATTGGCACGTCCTGGGGCTTGGCTACAACCCATCCATCCCCCCCTCCCAGATCGCTAACGCGGCCGTCATCCACTACAATGGCAACTACAAGCCGTGGCTGGACCTCGCCATCCCAAAATACAAGAAGTATTGGACCAAGTATGTGAACTTCGACAGCCCGTACCTTCAACGCTGCAACATCCAGCAGTGAATTTTTTTTCTTTCTTCCCTTCTCGAGGAACCGGAGGAGCTACGTGCAGATTGGCAGCTCAGCTTCTCTATTCTTTCCTCAAAAGAGTGCAAATATGTCCTAGTTCAGAGGCTTGACCCAATAGCACGGTATACAACTTTTTAGAAAGAAGAGCTGCAATTCTCAAAAAAAAATTTCTTTTATGTTGTTGTTTGTGTGCTGCTGTTGCTGCTGCTGCTGCTGCTATTCTCTGGTAGGAAGTCGTTCAACAGTCCATTAAAATTTTTCTGAAATACATCCTTACAAAATAAACTTTTTTTTTGTTAGGACAGGTAATGATCATATGATTTAGGGGGTTTTTGACCTTACCCCTCACTTAATTTGGGTAATTAAAAAGTATCTTAATTTTCGAGTTTTACACCCCCCCCCCCCCCCCCAAAAAAAAAAAACTGTTTTTCCATTGCAAAAGGCCATGTGGATTTAAGGTCACCAAAGTGTAAGACCTGAAAATTAAGGTTAGAGGGGGTACTTTTGAATTAACCTATAAGAGAGAGAGAGAGAGCAGGGGGATTAGCCGTTGCTGTAGAGCCACCGACCGTGAGCGGTAGCTAACCACTGGCCGTGAGTGGTCACCGATCACACACACACTGGCCGTGAGCGGATCCAATCACACACAAAGAGGCTCTGGTCTGTCATCTGTGGCTATGGGGCCATTGTTCGTCCGATGTTCGTGGACGATCACACTACGTGACGGCAAGAGTGAGAGCACCAATGAGAGGATTCAGAGGAGTCGAGGACGGTGGGCCTCAAACGGTCGAAGAACCGATCATAGTCACCGAGCAAACGAGAGAGAGAGAGAGAGAGAGAGAGAGAGAGAGAGAGAGAGAGAGAGAGAGAGAGAGAGAGAGAGAGAGATAAAGGCAAGATTTTTTTCGTGAAGATTTTCTACGTTGACATTTCGCCGTTTCGAGAATGTGCAGTTTTAATGGATAACGAGCAGAATGTTTGCTGGGCCCTGTATAGAGCCTACAATTGTTTGTTTGGGTTTTGGGCCCAAATACAAGGCAAAAGTCTAAAGATAGGTCGCCCACGGCGCCCATGCTCGGGGCCGGCCCTGCAAATCATATCTAAAAATCCTAGATTTAGTATTAGTTTTTTGTTCCGATATCCAATTAAAAACGATACGACCTGATTCAAAAGATAATTGGATCAAATATGGAACTATCATGATCCGATCCGATACATTTACTAAGCTTTTATAACATACCTGATACATCACAATAGGTCTAAAGCCAAATCCAGCCAACTTATTTCAACCGTCTGATACCCAATCCAATCATCTTATTTTGACCATCGGGTCTATTGATCGCCAAATCCATTGGCCAGAGCTAACGGATTTGGAGATGCGGCCAAGGGGGGAATGATTCGCGGAGGACTTGCAAGGAGGGGGAGAAGATGATGGTGTAGATCCTCTTTCGTTGGGTGTCAAGCAAGAGGCAGTGAAAGCCACGAAGGTTATGGCCCTCAACATTAAGGTAATTGGATGTCATTGGTCTCCTTCAAAGTAGATGTTATTTGTTACTTCCTTGGTGAATTCGTGCTCAATCAAGATACTTGGCTGCTGCTCTGAGTGCATGCGTCTCCAGCACCCGTTGACGTGGCAACACTTGATTGGTTCGAAAGATGGGTCCCACACCTACAAATGCATGGCAAATTTTTAAAAACCTACCACTTAAAACGCTACGTGTGGATCCCACGAAACAAGCCTTTTCATATTCATTCTTAAAGTTGGCCCCCACCGTCCAAACCAATGAAAGGTTGCCACATCAAGGGGTGCCGGTGGTGGTGTTCAGGAGTTCTTCCTCTACCCCCATGTTGTAGAGGTTCCCTTTTCGACTCCCAGTATGGACATCATAGAGCCAACTTTTTGCACGTGCGAATCCTGACCGTTGATGTCATGTTCTCGAGATTATAGAATTAATAAATAGCAGCTGCTGCCTCCCCTCGTTTCGAGCTCGCTCCAGACCCCTTTGGGTCCTTGCTCTAGCGCCCTGTCCTCTGACCGGTCCAGCAAAACACACACACACACATAATTGAGTTCCCTGAGTATCCTACCATGGTGAAGAATCCCTTACAGCTTCTCAAACATCACCCTTTACTGCAAATTTAACAAAATTAAGACCCATTTGGAAAGATTTATAAAAGCTTTATCTTTCATTTCTACATAAAAACAATTTAGAATTCTTATCACCCAGTTCGAAAAAAAAAAAAACTTTCCTACCCTTTTTGTCTAAGTTGACTTCCCTCCTATAACAAGAAGATCTGCAAGTCCACTCTTGATTGCTTGACAAGTTGAACAGAATATTACATAAGCTGGGTGCAAGGTGAAATAGCTCTGAGCATCGAGGATCCTCTGCGTATAATAATCGTATAATAATCGAGGATCCTCAGCGTATAAGGGAAAATATGTCGCCACTAGGGGTACCGTCTGCTAGGGGCAAAATGTATATCCACGGATTCGCCCTCAAGCTTAAGAAGGATGAGAATCTTCAAGAACAAATCCAGATGCATCTGCGAGCGCCGAGAGTTCTTGCTCCCCACTCAAAACCTACAGTGTGTAAACAAATATGTAGACAAATCATCGCCAGCATTATTTTCCAAGTCTTATCTTGTTAAGATGCGGTTGACTATTGGGAAGATTGATAAGAATTTTACCAACCAGTTGTCAACCTGACATCAACCCTATGAGAATGATGATGAAAATGAAGACGATAGTAAGTCCAACCATTTTAGTACTACTGCAGTAGCTGCGATTCCTGTCCGCCTGTATTCGCAAGGGTGGCTGTAGATAGTAAAAAGGCTTTTTACCATCAGCAGGCGCCCTTGTATTGATGGCGGATGGGAATCACGGCTACTGCGTTCGTCCTGAAAATTTTCCCCAATGAAGGAAAGGTTGATTCATTAAATAGTTTAATCCATCCAATCAGAGGAGCAATTTGTCAGCCAATAGTTCACTATGTGCTGGACTGGGAACCAGCAAGGACAGATAGAGAACTTTCCCAAAAATAGGACAAAATAGTGCTCTAAGACAACTAGCTTTGTACCTCATCCTTTATAATCCATGTTGGGAATCCCTCGATTCCAGTAATTGTACATTCCTTCGCCATTTTTCTTCCTTTCCCAACCCCATCGGGGAAGCATTCAACATAGTCCAATATTTTTACAGCTTCACGTCCGAACATCTGCCATCAATAGCAAAAGAAAAAAAAAAAAAAAGGAAACTCGATAATCTACTGCAAGTGACTGGGTTATCCATGAACAAGGCATTATTCAACATAATCAAGGAGCATCCAGGAATCAGATAACAGGAAAAAAAATCATCGAACAAGTTCGATCTTCAGATGGGATCTTACATGGTGTCTGATGTTTTTCTTTATAGTACTTAATATTGTATGAATCATAAACGAAGATCGGGAAAGATAATAATCAAGCGCTACCAAAAGAGAACAGGTCTGAACCACTGATGGCAGTCCTTGTGGTGTTGGGTCGTGATTAAGGTGCTGTTGTTCTGAGTATAGGTCTATTTGATATTCCTGTAGGAAGCAGTGAAGCACACACTTGATGTACCAACCTATAGGAAGCAGTGAATCACTCACTTGTTGAGGTAAGGAGGGATGCCCCTCCCCCATTTCATTTTACTCAAGAGGGACAAAAAAATAGTTAAAGCCCCCCTCTTTCATCCAAATATCTATATATGGTATATTATATTCTAATATACAGTAAAATAAGAAGGGTTTTTTCCTTTAGCAAAGTCTATCATTTCTACAGCCTTCTAATCGCTTGGAACAAATAACGAGAAACTCATGGGGTGTTTTGCATGAGGAATGACTGTTCCGCTTATACTTCATCAAGAAGAGGGTAATCCTGTCAATTACTATTTCCAATATAATTTGATGGTTTGGCGTTCCGGTTAGCATAGAAAGGGACGAAGTGATATATTATCCTTCCCAAGTCCTTCATTCCACCGGAACAAATAGTATCCGTTGATTTTGAAATATGGGATAGAAACGGATGGGTCCGGAACAATAACGAACACCCACTAAATTGGTGTAAATGCTGCATGCCTGATTTGCTTTTCCTGGTTATTTACAGTGATATTTAGAGTTCTGTAAAAATGTTTTTTTTCTTCAGTAGAACAATGTATTATTTGCATGGTCCCTTATTTCATAAGTTTGTGTTGCATTAGAACCCATTGCATGCCATGAGACACCTTCACCTCATGTCATGGCCATCCGTGAGAATGACCAAGCTCTCTTACGATCAGTTACATGATTACATAACCGTTTTCTTATTCATGAAACCTTGTTTTGACACAGTCTATATCTCAACAGAAGCAATTTTGAGTAACGTGAAAAAATCACTGCTTCACCGATTTGAACTTAACAAATGTAGCAATGAAGCAGTGGCAATAAGGATACAGTTGGCACATATGGTGCTGACAAATGACATGATTGGCCAGAAAGATAAGGAACACCGTTGACAAGAAAGTAACACACTAAGATATGCTAGATTTTTCATCTTGTTGATATCTAGGATGTTTTTTTTTCCATGATTACAGTTATCGTTTGAGTCAACAAACATAAGTTTTGATGCTTGTGCATAAATATAACATCATCTGTGTTCCAGTAACGAAATACAATGCCTGACCAAATTAATTACCACATTAAAGATATGCACTACATAAACTAACATGAAGTAATTAAACATTCATCTAACCAATAATGATAAACAAAAAAGAAATATCAACATACACATAATAACTAAAGAAAATCCATTTAAATGTATCGGCATGGTTTTAAAACCCGACGGGTTGACCCAAAACCCGGCCGGGTTGACCCGGATCGGCTGGATTTCGGGTCAACTCGCCAAAAACCCGATTTTTGATGTCTTACGAGTAGTCCGAGTGACTCGGCCGATTCGGGTCGAGTCAGGATCCGAGTCACCCGACCGGGTTGACCTGGAACTAGCTTGTTGAAATTCTCTTGCTTTAGTTCATTTGAAATGATGATGTTATGTCTATGTTTCATGACTTATGTCTATCTTTATTATTTAGTATTTGCTACTTGTCTTACTTTGCTTATCATTGGAAGTTGGAAATAGGTATTTGAACTTGTCTATATATATATATATATATATATATATATATATATATATATATATATAACCGAGTCGGACCGAGTCGAGTTTTTTCCGAGTTGCCCGAGTTACCCGACCCAGTCAACTTTCGAGTCGAGTCGAGTTTTCGGGTTTTTGAACCATGTGTATCGGTGCAAACTGATAACCAATCAAGCCCATGAACCGACGATCCAATCTAACAAAATGACAATCCATGTGATTTCTAACAAATCTGTCAGTGCAAACTGACATTTGACACATCTGACGGCAAGAAACAACATTCAATATAATCTGATGGTACAAAGTGAACATCTAAAAGATCTAATAGTCTAATCTCACTATCTAGAAGATCCAATGGTCAAAACTCATGATCAAGCGTATCCAATAGTCAAAAAACACGATCACTCTGGATATGCTCTGAACTCTCAACCAATATCCAGAAAGTTCCTAATCTATCATATGATCTTCGATCGAAAGTCATGAAGTAATTTGATGTGATCGTGTAGTGCTTTGATTGTCATCAAGTATCTCTTGGTTTCTCCTTTTTATCCTCTCAAGTATCTCTTGGTTTCTCCTTTTTATCCTCGTCTTGATGAATTCCTCATCCTTATAACTTAATTTTTTCTTATCCACCCTTCTACACCCCCCCCCCCCCCTTTCCTCCCTCAAGATGTTGTACATGGAAACTCGGTGTTCAGCACAATCAACGACACTTTTTGGTGACCATTCTTCCACAACGTTCATCAAGGAAACGCTCCTCATATAGGTCTTAATCTACATAGATACTTCCATTCTCTTCCATCTGATTTGTTTCTTATGTTCTTCTGGAACCATCTTCTTAATTCCTTCCTATACTACCATTCAATCCACGATCTCACTCCTTATACTGAGAGAATTTTCCAATGAATTTTAGATTTTTGATCTTATTGGATCCATTTGAAGCCTTATCAAGCTGTAGTTGATTTCTACCTTTGGTAATTGGTATGTTTAGACTAGTAGTGATTTCCCTTATATTTTGATTTAAGTTATGTCGTATTCTCATGCTGTTTTTAATGGAGAATTGGATGTGTGATAGGAATTTGTTTAAACCAGAAACTTGCATGTATATAATTAATTTCTACATATTCTCAAAAATTTTGGATTGAATATTCTCATGTGTACACTGGACTTCAAATTTTAGGCTTCATGAAATTGCCTTCAATTCTCAATAAACCTCTGATCAAATCTCTAGTGAATCTAGAAAGCCTAGGCATACATGATCTGCTCAGTCAAATTAATTGGATAAAATTGTTGATGATCTTCATATACTTATTCATATAGCTGGATGTGTGGGTTCTACTCCTACATGGCACATATTGCGATAAATTAAAGGACCCTCCAATTCTCACACAATGAAAGGAACAAAATTGATTGTGGTTAAATCTACAAGCAGAATGCAACAGTTCAAACTTGAATTAATCACAAGGATTGTAAGGAGTTTCGTGGAGGTGGGATTAACTCCGCAACTCCTGAGGAGGAGACCTCTTTCTATTAGTAGATGATGTATATTTGTAAGTCTAAGTGCTTGATAGGATGTCAATGTGAGTGCCAAATCACGAGAGACAGTAAACTATTAATTCCCAAAAGTATTCATTGAAAACAAAATAAACATTTGACAAATATCTAAAAAAATATCCACAACGGCTATTTTATTACTGTTGATGAAGTTGAACTGTACACAATGGCTAGTTTTTTGTTCTGGTCTTTCTAAACAGGGGTCTTAAAGGGACAATCATGTAGCCTTAATGGACATAGGTTTGACTTAAAGGGCTAAACCCTCCAAATCTCAAGCTAATCAAAGCGGCATCTATGTTCAACATCCTGATAGTTAACCTTAAACCTTAAAGGCGATCAACTATCGAAAAGTGGGTATTTTTGCATATCGATCATCTATTGACAAGAGTTAGCTCAAACACTATTATTCAGTGTTTTAAAAATCGCCAAGTCAACTCGACCCGATTGAATTTCTAGTCGACTCGATGAGAAACTTGGTTTAGCAACAACTCGCCGATTAACTCGGGCAACTTGACCGAGTTTGATTGAGTTTCTGAGTCGCACGAGTTGGGTCGAGTTGCACTCCTCACTTACTCGTGTAAACTTTTAGTTTTATGAAGGGTAAAACTATTTTCACCCTTAAATCCCAATGTAACTAAGCTTTTTATTAGAACATCGATTCAATCTTCCATCTGCTCCAGTGAAATGAGGGTTCACCTGCTGATCTCCCTTCTCGATTGACAAAAAAGTGGAGAAGGAAAGGAGGAAGAAGAGAAGGAGAATAAGAAAAGTGTCTCCCACTCTCCAATTTAATTATTTAATTATTTTTATAGTTTCATATAAAATGTCATTTAAGGTACTTGTTTATCATTTTTTATTTAATTATTTCTATATGAATAATAAATATTAAAACTATATTATATTTTGAGTTCTAGGGATAACTGCTCGGATGAGTTTTGACAGATATTTCGAGTCGACTCTACTTGGCAAGGTCTTGAGTCGAGTGAGTTTTTGGGTTTTGAAACACTGCTAAAATTTGCGTTTAAATTTTTATCGCATGCCAATTTTGAGGTGATTGTTCTAGGTGTACAAAACAATGAAGTAAATTAGAAAGCAATTATACAGGTAGAATGGTTCGAGCATATAAATCAAAAAATAAGCTCCCAATCTTGTTTCCTCATCTTCCATGCTAGTAGCAGTAGATAATATAGATGTCTGTATATAAAATCTGTATTCACACCTTAAGTTTGCTGTAATTGTTCATTGAGTGTACTACAGAAGTATAGAAATTGCACAAAACATAAATTCAAGAACTGATGAGCATTCTTTGATTATCTTAAAATGACTTGTAAACAAACAAACAAACAATCACAAGTCTTACGTTTTCCATTTTAAGAACAGGACTTCAGTCAAGAAACCTTAGGTTGATGATAACAAGAGTTCTCAAATAATATATATTTAGTGATTAAGTTTTAACCACTACTATAGAAACCAAATAGCCTCTTATTACTCTTCTTAGATCGACAATCATGCATTGCAATACAGATAATAGAGCATGAAAAGGAGCAAATACCTGTTTCTGTTCCATACAATGAGTACACCAGAAAGCTCCATACATCTTAGCGCCTATGGCGTGCAGGTGTTTTGCAAGAGATAAAGAGAATGTGGTTGATTTGTTTGTTACCTCAGTCTTATAGGGTTCCAAGGTAATTTCACTAGAGCTGTACAATTTTGAATGAGGAAAAATAAGTAAATACCACTCTCATGCCCAGATTGAACAAGGTAATGTGTAAAATAGTCAGATCATTTAACAAACATAAGTAAGGGAATCCTAATCATAGCAGACAAGTGTCAGGTAAGGACACGAATGTCATTTATTGTATGAGAATAAGACATACACTAACTCTACAGAATAAGAACCCACATTAACCAATTCCCACAAGCTGTTCAAGTATTCGATATGGCATTTCAAAATTGCATGGTATATCCTTCACTACTCCTCACAACCCACTAAGTGGACTTGTGATTACAGAGTCAATGCTTAAACTGAAAATGAGAAATTGCTGCACTTTACGAGTGGAGAGGAGTCCGATTCTTTCCTCTTATCTCATGCGGGCTCAAAACTCAAGTGAAAGTGAGGTCCAACCACTTGTACTGATGTGGCACCACAATTTTACAAAAATAGACCTGCTGCAAACTTTCAAATAGGGCCTTGACTTTCTATAAAAAAAAGGTCCGAATAAGGTGCTAAATTTGATTAAGAACGGGCCACAAGCTACTTGATACTATTTGACTAAACAAAGCACCAAATCCACTGAAGGACATGTCATAGTGCTCCGTAACGCACCACAAAAGCTCCAACATCTGATGGCTATATGAAATGATGGATTGGAGGACAGTGGAAGTGATACCCATTATATACTACGGATTGGGTCGCATGTAATCTCACAAACTAGAAAATGAACAAGATGGCTTTTAAAATTAAAAGGTCATGCAAACAATCTAATGACTATATAGGATTAACCTCACAAGTCATTGTTTGTGGTGGAGAACCCCTGATGAAGGCAAGCGTTGAGAAGAACCTCACATCCCTTGCAAAACAACACCCAGTGTTCTAAAAAGCGGCCTAGGCGGCCGCCTAGGCGCTAGAAGGCCCCCCACCGCCTAGCTTAGTCCTAGCCGGTGCAGAAAAGCGGCCCAGGCCTCTAGGCAGGGCTAGACGGCCGCCTAGGCAGCCGCTTAGGCGGGCCTAGGCACTAGAACGTGTATAGATGCTATTCTATTATTGAAAATTATAAATTTATGATTTGGAATATATTAAAATTATGGATATTATGATATTATCTGAGATAATATCATGCTTGCTTTTGTTATTATTAATCTTGAATTTATGGTTATGTAAATGATACATGCTCTTTAAAATAATATTTAGGATAATCTTGAATTTATAGTAAGTTTATATATATATATATATATATATATATATATATATATATATATATAATATCAAAATAATTAAAAAAAGCAAAAGCGCCTAGGCGCTACAAGGCCCCCCACCGCCCGACTAGCGCCTAGCGCTTTTTAGAACATTGATTAGTTCTCGCGCTGCCTCAAGCTCTTAATGGTGGACTTTTCAAGGAAGCATGTCGCAAGTGGCTTGGGAATCTAGCTTTTGCTTCAGCACCCTTTTTCATAGTCTAAGTTTTCCAATAAAATCGCTACCCAATCTCTAAGTTCGTCTAATAGCTCTAGTAGATCCAGTTGGTTCTCTATAATCCAAGTGGACTAGAAACTCTACCACTGACATGCTAGCTTCCTTGTTCTACCCACACAAATACTTATCGGCATGCACCTCATGTAACTTCAGATGCCTCAATCGAAATTTTACTTCCATTAAGACCCACCCTTATTGACTATTCAAATTTTAGCAGATCAACATAAAGTATGTTTTGTGACAGCGGTTTGGTTTCTATTCAGCCACCGAGCTAACTTTTTGTTGTACAGGATCATCTATGCACAGCAGATTTTGCTATATAAGGGAAATCTAAATGGAACTTAAAGGGCAAAATAAGTTTCTCGATGCTGTAAGGAACCGGATGGAATCAAATGACAACGAGGATACTTGAATAGCCATAAGAAGTGACATTACAGCGTAATCAAGAGTATAAATTTGGTGTTCCAGAATAAGAATGCTAAACTTAAACGGCTCACCCAGAAAACTGAGAGGTAGCCGTCATATATGAATTGCTTAAAGCAGTTACAATTAAACCAGCAATAACTAACTGTAGACCCACCACCTTTCGGATCTCGTCCAAGCCGAAGTCCTAACATAGAGGAAAAGTAGCAATTATCTCTCTTATGGTAGTTCCAAGGAAATAACTGCTTCTGTCAAAACTTGAAGAAATTTGCTGATACCATACCTTTACAGTAATGAAGAATAAGCTGAAAGACAAAATAGCTGAAAACAGACAGTATGAACAAGATGTTCCAGCTAACTTTGTGCTTAGAATATACAGAAAATAAGCACTCGATGTTGCCATTGAAGTAGTTGTCCCAAGTAAAATCAAACGAACATCAGTGTCATTTAGTCCAGAAAGCAAATTCTTTCCGGTCTGCTGCAGGCCAAGTAAAGCAACTAACCCATATGCGAGCATACCAATTAATGGTAGAGGAACACCTGGTAAATGCAAAACAAGCAACCATGAATCCAATTTCAAATATGCCACCTGCAACTTAATGCATGTAAGTCACAAGATGGTAACCTTGCCTGAACCAGATGAAAAGGTCCCATTAGACTTAACAGACTGTATGATGATCAACACATAGATGTTTTCAATCTTAGAGAAGGTAATGAAGATATAGAAGGTCTTATTCCCATATGATCCCCAAAATGGTCCATGAATCTGGGTTTCATGAAGATCTAAAGTACTATTACATGAATCTAATCCTGACCTTGCAGAAAACTGATTTTCAAATCCCAAATAATAATCAAGATTAATGTCAATGGAAACCCTCCATAGATATGGTTGAAACATGCAGCAAGAAATGCAATGCGGGCCATTTCCGGTGCCAACACATCCATTCAGCAGATCCGTCAGTATACATTCTCAACTTTATTCCACAGATAACGATGAAAAGGGATTAAACGAATCGTGATTGAACTTAGAGAGTAGAACCCTACAGATCACATTACAATTTGGTTAGAACTAGTACTTTAGGGAAAATTGGCTTGACTTGCGACTAAAAAAGCTTCAAAAAACATTTGCCAATTCAAAACCAGCACAAGGATTTTGTGCTAATTGGGAGGATGTCATTATTCAAGATCAATTGTCTTGGAAAAAATAAGTAGGAACCTTGTTGAAAGTTCAACAAGTACATAGGAAAGATATTGGACTCGCGTGTCAATGTTTTTACCTATGCTTGGAGCTAACAACCTATTGTGTTCTTCCATGTTCAACACGCAGAATATGCTGGCATCATGAAACTCAAATTCACACTGTAAGGTTAAAAATTCAGCATACAACTAACCAGTCTAAGCTGTAGTAGTAGTGGTCCGGTTTTACTGTTGGTGTTGCTTCTTCCAAACAAACATACAGTAAAACCCAATGAAATTGCTGAGAGTCTCGATATAGCAACTGATACCATGCTAGAGGAAGATGCAATCCCACGGTCGAGTAGAAGCTCTGAACAAGAGGTCAAAACGTGGAGTTGACCAGATCATCTAGATTCCAACCATAAACCTCGGGGAGTGGTGCATGTTAATCTTGTGGTGATTATTAATATTAACTAACCTAAGCTCCTACATCCTAAAACCTTAAACCTAACCCCTAAACACTAAAACCATAAACCATAAACCATAAATACCTTAAACCTTAAAACACTAAACCCTAGAACCCAAAACCTTAAAACCCTTAAACCATAAACCGTAAATCCTAAAACCCTAAAACATTAAACCCTAAACTCTAAATTGCTAAAAGGCTTAAACCCTAAAACACTTAACCCTAAAATCTTAAACCCTAAACCTAATCCTAAAAAGTAAAACTCAAACCTAAATGTTTACAAAGATTTATTTTTATTTTTTAGAATTTCTCCTATTTTTTGGATTTTTTAATTCACTTGAATTTTTGAAAAATAAAACAGATCGATACTGGTTTCAACCGTACCGGTCGATACGACTCGACCAGAGGCCGGCCGATACAAGTACTGATACCCGTGCTTAAACCTTGTTTTGCATGTGTTGTAGACTTCTATGTACTTGCACATCATGCATAGAAATACATGTTGCATAGAGTTCTCAACTCATAAATACTGTAGAAATGTTTTCTACGTGTTACAAAGTATGGATCATATTTGATTCATGATAGTCGAGAGTTTCGCTGCAAAATTCTATTATTTAATAAATGATTCCATCATGGTTAGACAGCTAACATCTACATGGCATGAATAGAAATACTTGTTATGTGAAACTCCATACACTTACATGGGTAGAATTGTGATTAAAGCATTTTAAAGTGTGTATCTACACTTGACATGGGCAGCGTTACATATTGGTGAGTGGGGTCAATTGACCCCACTCAAATGTAAAAAAAATCTATTAATTTTTTTTTATTATAATTTATTTAGTTTTGACTGTTAGTTTGATCCCACTCCACCAATTCACCGAACCCTACTTCACGTCGTCACGACTCACGCGAGTCAGCAACTCCACAATCCATCTCTTCTTCTCTGTCCTTTCGAATCTCCCGTGCGGCGTCGGTGTTCCCGATTTGGGATCTCTAATCCGTTCCTTCTCTCGGGCAACATCAGAGCAAGGACCGACGGCTGTGCCTGGCCCTCCTTCAACCCCTCCTATTGTGGTAACAGAGAGAGGACGGCGGTCAGCAGGATCGGGATCTCGAACCTCGGTCTCCTCCTTGGCAACTTTTGACCCCACTGATACAAATTCCTAGAGCCGCCACTGACACTTGACTTATGCTTGTCCATAGCTCCATTGAAAATTTCCATCATTTAATCAAATATTTCATCATTTCTATAAAACTGCAATATTCCCACACTGTCAAAATATTTCCACGCAATATTTTTATATCCTGCAGTGTCAACATATAAGGCAAAATCGGAATGTCGGACCTTGCTAACTGTAGAACAGTGGTTACATAAACAAGAAATGGATAGTTTTGAAGTACTAATTTGTATTGAGAAATTTAGTAGTGACATACATAATTTTTCTAACTCTTACTTTCGATCTTCGGTGTAAATTAGCTCTTGCTTCTATACAAATGTTTCCCCATTAACATATAGATGTAAACTGTAAAGGGTCTCTGGGTTACTTCAGAAAGAATGCATTCTAAAAAGGAAAAATGATTTCTGCATATGCTCATACAAGGATGTTAACGCATTTGAAGTGTTTTGCCTTAGTGTCGCCCAAAATATAAAACTTCTATCACTCATTTGAAGGATTATATTCGACATTTGAAAGTGGAGTTGTGTGCTCGGTGGAGAATTTGAAAATGCTCTAACTCAAGGCCTAGAGCAAACAATATGCACGCATGCTAATAGCAGGGACACTTTACAGTATGGTTCTTGGATGTCATTAACCACTAAAAATAGTTATGGATAAATAAATGTTGCATTATGGTATTAGAAGTGGTGCTTAATCATAGGGATTTATAGTACTAAATTCATTTAGGCATTAATGAAAATGGATTTTCTATGTATTTTATGCACAAATACAAGTACATGTAGCTTTATCTTTTATACTATATATGAAGTGAGTACACCCTTAAAGTCCTTAAGAAGCATTCTAGGAGACTCAGGTGGTTGCTTTGGGCAAATTTATAGAAGAACTAAATATCTGATTCTTGACTCATTTTTGTCATGGATAGGAGAATGCTTGAAAGGCTTCTCAATTAGTTGACATATGAATGCATTGGTTGATTGACATGTGAACACAGTGGTCGCTGAACGCTAGTAGAGATTCTCACCCTGTCAATATGTTGCACTGGTCCAACGAGTGCGTCACGTACACAATGACTGGCTGCCATAAAAAAAGTCATCATGTGAAAATAGAGAGCCAGGATAGACTTGAGGTACTTTATGTGATGAGTGCATATTCTTTGACCTAAGAGGTTTGTATAACCCTAAAATGGTTTGATATCATTTGATGAGCCTTAACTTTGTAGACATGTGTGTACCTATAATGAGTTATTAGTCGGGTGTGCATGTGTATGAGATTCTCAACAACAGATAGAGTACCTCTATAACAGAAGAACATCCGGTTCAAATCTCCAAGTTTGATTAGACATAAAAATCCAATTGACACGTGTTTACGAAACAAGATTTTAGAAGAAAATCTACTTTACAATGAATAAATGATTTTATTACATACAGTTAATCTAAAATGTTTTTGTTAGTAACTTAGTATAATCAATTTAGTGATTCGTGGTTAAATTCAATGTTAGATATCTTTCTGGAGATCTGATTGTGGAGTTGCACGATGGAAGGATAGTAATGCATTTTACTAAAGTAACAAAAAGAAACTTTGGCCTATTATGAAACCCTACATATTTTTTGTACACCGAAGACATCTTATTTTGACTGTTTTCAGGTCACTCTTAATTGGACAATATTTAGGGATTTGATCGACGGATAGGCTGACTAAATTTCAATTAGCCAAATCAGGTTAGTCCTAAGTGAATGTTCGAAATCCCATACTCTATGTACCACATGAAATTCATTAGTAGTAATTGCACACTATGTTTGTTTCGTCAAATATGTTGGACCAAGAAGCTAATCGAACATCGTGCGAGTATATATAGAGTCTGAAACCAACCCAAAATACTATTATAATTGGCTTGAAACTTCCCAAACCTAATATTCAACTAAATAGGACTCTTTTCATTGTGCTACTAGATAATACTCATAAGTTCAATTTAACTATTGATGATTAAAATTGGTCTGAGAATAATAGCAAAATAAAGAAACTAAGAATAACTCAACTTTTACTCAAGTCAAACTAGGAGTCTCAATTTCATCAAACTACAGTTCCTTCTTACACAAGTTCATTTAAACTAGGTCTCCAAGTCCAATTCAATGGTCTTCTAGATAACTTAAAATTTCTTAGGATTAAAAAATCCGGAGTCTTAAACCAAAAACGCAATGAAATTGGATCCTTAAACAAGGGATATCCACTAAAGACCAAATAAGGGGCAGGCCCCATTTAGGGATGCATCAATGGATAAAGCCTTCTCCTTATTTGTTGAAATTAATAGCAATATTACAAATAGATTAAGCATGACAGTTCGTGCTATGACCCCAAACCCAAATAAAAGTACATTAGGTGAAAAAAGATGAGGGTACAAAGCTGAACCATTCTACAATGGGCCATCATGATCAATTCATAGGAGATCGACCACCTTAGTTAGATGGCTACATGAAAGTTTCAGAAAATGGTTGAATTGATTTGTGTATAATGAGATGGTCATATTTACATATAGAATTGTCTCCATGGTGCTATTATTACAAAAACAGAGCAATAAATTAAAAAGTTAGAGAAGTGAGACAGATGGAATGAATACAATTCCAGAGGCCCTCTCTCTTTAGAGAAACTGCAGAAGCTTCCTTCTCAAATTTCTTGGTGCAATGGCTTGTAAATTCCTTAGGGCAATACACCAGAAACACCAAAATGTCAACTCTTAGTTCCTCCTCAAATTCTATGGTGCAATGGTTCATAAATTCCTTGGGGTGATACTTCAAAAACACTAAGATGTCAACTCCTTAGTTCCGCACTAGAAATCAAAAACCTGTGTATGCCAAGTTTTTTCTGAATTTTAGCTAGTTACAATAATATGATGGGTCGATGGGAATCGAACGGACCAAAAAAAAAAATTGGTTCGTTCGATTCCCATCGATCCAACGGATGGAAATCACCCGGACCAATTGTGTCATTTGTGTGTTCATTCGATTTCCATCCGTTGGATCGATGGGAATCAAACGGACCAAATATTTTGTGTTGTTACTGTAGCCGCTACAGTAACAGCGAAATTTTTTTGGTTCGTTCGATTCTGATACAACAGATGGAAATTGAACGAACCAAACAAATGCTCCGCAACAGTTGAATTGGGATCGACTGAAAATCGGGATCGCGGATCGGACGACAGGGGTTCGCAGCTCATTTTCTCTGCCGGCACGCACAACGCAATGTAACATGCCTCTCTCTCTCTCTCTCTTTCTCTCTCTCTCTCTCTCTAAATATATATATATATATATATATATATATATATATATATATATATATATATATATATAGTAGTGATCTAGGAAGCATGGATACTTCCCCAGGCCTCCTGTACTCGTGTCGGGCACAACACTCGTCGGACACTCGCCAGACACGCATGTGCTGTGTCCTATGTGCTTCCGGGAGCCAGACACTCCTCGGACACCTCTCGGACACTCGGGACACTACGGGTTGACGGACTGTTCGATATAGGGTCGGGTTACAAGTTGTGGTGATTCAGTTTTGGCTTCAACCTATCTGATCCTCTGAGAATATAACCTCAGAGAATCAGATAGGTTGAAGCCAAAACTGAAGCGCAGCCGTTCTTTTGCATGCCATTTGGGCCTGAGTGTGATTCACTTGTTAGGATGGTTATGATGGATGGTTACGATTCACGTTTGGCTTTAACTTATCTTATCCTCTGAGGTTTCAGATAGCTTGAAGTCAAAACTGAAACACAACCGTTATTTTCCATACCATTTCGGGCTGTCTGTGATTCACCGATCGGGCTGGATGTAACTAACGATAGCGATTCAGTATGCATTAAATTTTCATTTTAGTTGTTTTCTATGAGGTTTTTTCGGTAATTGAAATATATATGAATTGCAAACACACATAAAATATAAATTTTTAATTCTTAATTTATTTTACCGTGTCCCCGTCGTACCCGTGTCCTTTTTTAGGATTTGTTGTGTCGGCAAACCCGTGTCGTGTCGTACACTCGTACCCATGTTCCCGTACCAGTGTCAGTGCTTCTTAGGTAGTGATAGGATGCGACATGCGGCGTGGGGGAATACGTGCGGTGTGAATGAGGGTCATCCAATCGAATGGATCCAACGAATGGGATTCACCCCGGATGCAGTTATTCGTTGTTACTGTAGCGCCTACAATAATAGCGATTTGAATGGGTCTGGATAAATCCCATCATTTGGATCCATCCAATCGGACGACCCAAAAAAAATTTGTTGTTACTGTAGTGGCTACAGTAACAGCGAAATTTTTTTGGATCGTCCGATCGAATGGATCCAACGGATGGGATTCACCCAGACGACCCAAATCGTTGTTACTGTAGTCGCTACAGTAACAGCGATTGGGGCTATTCCGGGTGAATCCCATTTGTTGGATCCCCACGAACGGACGGCTCTTATCCTCACCGCACTTATTTCACACGCCGCATCCTATCACTACTATATATATATATATATATATATATATATATATATATATATATATATATATATATATATATATATATATATATATATATATATATATATATATATATATATATATAGATGGGTCGAATCCAGGGATACACTACTTTGCCACCGAGTTAGACACGCATCTCCAAATCGTTAGATAGAGGTTTCAGAATTTATTGATTTTTTGGGAGGATGATCACCTTGTCTTAAATAGCACACCCACAAAAAACCAACACATTCTAAAACATCTAGATTTATCAAATGTTCTCTTCAAATTAATAGTTAAAATAAACAGTCTATAAAGCCTTCTAGATTTGATGCACCTAGAGGTTATAAAATTTTTTATTTTTTGTGGGTTTCCTATTTAAGGCAAGGTGATCATCCTCCCACAAATTCAACAAATTCTGAAACCACTATCTAACAATTTGGATGATATGTATTATCCAACATCCATGCAACCCACATTCAAGGAAGTTAAGGTTAAAAATAAAAAACCTTCCTCAAACGCCCTGACATATCACACATTCACATCAACTAATCCTCATTAATATCATCACCTTCATCAAATAGGTCTATGTCGAGGAAGCTTCCATCATGAACTCCCCCGACTTCCTCCACATCTTCCTCAATAGGGGTTAATGTGACTGACATGCCTTGCCCTTATCTTTACCTATACAAAAATAAAAGTTAAGATTTAAAATTAGAGGACAAAGAACAGATAAAAAGGCACTCCCTAGATTTAGTTTTAGGGTTAAGTTATAGTGTTTTTTATAAATAAGTCACTCCATCTAGGAGTGCACCCAACCAGCTGGTGCGCAAAAGACCTGCCAGGACGTGCACCCAGCAAGTTAGGAGTAAGCCCAAATGGATTATTGCCCCAGATTGCTCGTCCCAAGGCGTTTTGGGTGTGCCTTGCCCCGGGTAGAGCCCTGGGCTTGCCCCATATGGGTTTTTTAAAACTTTGGTTACCATTCAATTTTTGCATCCTAAACTAATTAAAAAAAAAACAATATTTAACCTGAATTACTTACTTGGTCCATATGATGCCTACATTGACTTGAAATCTCATGCAATACCTGCTAGTTCTCGAATTTTTGCATCATAAGTAAATATCGAAAAAAAACACTATTTTTCAAAGATTCTCCTTCCCTCTACCCATCCTCAATTTCTCCTAAAACTCCTGTAGATGCACCATCCCCTTGGTAGTAGACACCCTATAGATTACATTTTAGGATCACACATTCAATTTCTCAATGAAGTTTAGATAAACTCGGATATGGTTGCACTTTAAATTTCTAGATTTCTTTCAGCCAAGTCCTTTCTCTCTCATAATGCAAAATCTCTGGACACAAAGCTCCTAATAACATATTTTATTGGGGAGTCTACGAATTATGTATTGAAAACAACTAGTTGGCTTGTCAACATAATTGTTGGATACTTTAGAGGGGCCCTAAATCTCTTGGGCTAACCACATTAGGTTATTATCTACAAGACCAAGCCATCACCCCTTACATAAGTTTGACATCTCCTCACGTCCATATTTCAATGTGTTCGCTTCAGGACACCAGTACCTCAATTTGAGAGGAAAGGGGAACATAGAAAACCCATGTTCGCAAGTGTAGGATCCCATATGAGGGAGAAGATCATGCCTTGAAGCATCAACATTCTTCACTCCTCTCGTATAAATTATAGACTTTTAATTCCCTTTTTTTTGCATCAATCCATAGCAATCACACACATTGGGAGTAATTCATTATAGTTAACCGCGCTTTAGACCACCTCATCGTTATAGCCAAGCCCACCAACAGCTCCAAACAACCCTGCAGCTAATCAACATGTTCATGGGAAACCAACAAACAGCACATTTGAAGAAGCTACGCAATTGAAAGGAATAGAATTGAAGAGAAAACAAGGGTTATATCAGACATAGAACCGAGAAAGGAGGAGAGGGAGGAGAGGAAGGAGAAGAAAGGTACCAAAGACGAAGGAGTAATCGCTGTTGAGCACATCACTACAGCTTCCCCCGCTGACAGCGCAGAAGGCTTCGGAACCGGTGAACTTTAGGTAGGTGAGATACCCGGTCTCGAGGAAGCCGAGGGTTCCCAGCCCTGCACACCAACTGGATGTGGAAATGCCCAGAAGGGTAGACTTGTCAGGTGCCTCTGAATCGAGCTTGGGAGAGGGTCCTGACCGGCACTTGAAGGGAAGCCCCACAGCCCTCTACAGCAAACATTACACTGATTTGCTCAGCACTATGGAAGAAACATGGATCATTTAGAGAGAGAGAGAGAGAGAGAGAGAGAGAGAGAGAGAGAGAGGTTACAGCACCTTAAATCGTGCTGGGGAAGTGAAGGGAATTCGGGAGGTGGAGAAAGATGGAGGGCAGGCCATGGCGAGAGCAGCTGAAATGCTCGCCATGGACGACTCGAGCCGCTGGAGAAGGCTGCTGCTGCTCTCTCCGATTTGCACGCACTGTCGGGCTTTTTTCTCTGAATCTTTATACTGCGGTTAAAATAAAAGGGAAATTTTATTCGTACCCCAAAAATCTGTAATTAGCCCCCGTATCCCTAGCGTTTCTCAATAACTTACTCAACAATCCTTTAATAACAACAATGCCCTTTTTTTTTGTACCCCAAACCCCAGAGCCCCTGCTCAGCGTCTTTTGTACCCCCAACCCAACCCAATGTTTGTTTAAACTTAGCCCAAGCCCAACCCGTCGGGTTGGCCGGGTTGTGCCGGGTGGGTTCGGGTTAACCCGCCCAAAGTTGGGTTGGGTTCGGGTTGGCCCGCCCTAGTTGCAGCTAGGGGTGGCAATGAGTCGTGTCTTGTCGGATTCGTGTCGTGTCTAGTTTAGTGTCGTGTCCAAAACCCCTAGACCCAGACCCGACCCGTTTAACTAATCGTGTCTAGATCCTAAACCCGTACCCGACTCGCTAATAAATAGGTAGACACGATAAGACCCGGTAAGACCCATTTACCACCCGGATCTATTCAGTTGACCCGATTCGACCCAATCCGACTTGACCCGACCTGACCCGAAAGACCCACTGGTATTATATATTATAGTATTGGATTGCTAGTAGACCCGACCCGACCTGACCCAACACGACCCGTTGAATACTAAACGGGTCTTTCCGGGTCTACCGTCTCCAGACCCTAACCCGGACCCGACCCGTTTATTAAACGGGTCTATCGTGTCGACCCGTTTACGACCCAAACCCGTTTAGCCTTGTCCCAGACCCGCTAATTTCGTGTCGGGTCCTGTCGGGTCGAGGAGAAATAATTCGGGTTGGGCTCGGATTAGCCCGCCCAAATTCGGGTTGGGTTCGGGTTGGACTCGGGTTGGGTTCAGGTTGGCTCGCCCAACTACATGGGGTTTATTTAAGAGTGGGGTGTATTCAAGAGTGCATATAATTGGGGTATATTTAAGGGGGTATGTGTTTGATTGGGGTATAATTAAGTTGGGGCAGGCCATTTAACTGGGGTGTATTGAAGGTGGGGTGCAAGGGGGAAGGGTATTTTTGGGATAGGAATGGGGTATGAAAAAAAAAAATTGGGGTGTGTTCAAGTTTGATGGAAATGGGGGCTAATTACAGATTTATGGGGTATGAATAAAATTTCCCAAATAAAATGGTCAAATTCGGTATAGGTCCTTAACTATTTTACAATATTAGCTGCAGGACATACTAATTTTCTATATTAGCTTAGGTCCTGCCCTCTTCTCCCCCACTCCCCCGAGCAGCTCCGGCGGCGGCGACCTTGCGCTCGACCCCATCGAACCCTAGAGCAACTTTGGCGGCGGCGACTGCAGCGGCCAGCAGCTCCGGCGGCGGCGGCAAAAACGGTAGCGATGAGCAGCAAGGGAGGAGGCGGCGGCGAGGTGGTTCGGTTGAGCTCCCTAGGTCTAGGGTTCATCCCATGACCTATAGATTAAGTGGGGGGGGGCAGACGGGAGGGACTTGAGCTATATATCAAAATTAGTTTGTCCTGAAGCTAGAAGTCATCTTTCATGAAAGACTTATGTCAAAGTTTTCCAAATAAAATTATATAAATTAGACTTTGCCACCTGAATTTTAGTATAAAAACACTTTAACCCCCATATAGATTAAAAAAAAAACTACATTTTGCTCAAGTCCAGTTTTGATCGGATAAAAATTACCAAATGAGGTAATTAAGTAATTGACAAAAGCGGGAAATGTGCTAACATTTCAAACATTAAGGATCAATTTCGAACAAAATAAATTCAGAGGGGTTAGGTGTTTTTGAGTTAAAGTTTAGGAGGGCAAAGTGTAATTTACCCAATAATATTGGGAAATTTTATTCATAGCCCAAAAATCTATAATTAGGCTCCATTTTCAACAAACTTGAACACACCCCCTTTTCTTTTATCATACCCCATTCCTATCCTAAAAATATCCTTCCCCCTTACATCTCAACTTTAATACACCCCAATTAAATGGTCTGTCCCATCTTGATTATGTCAATTAAACACCCACCCTCTTGAATATATCCCAATTATATGTTCTCTTGAACACACCCCACTCTTAAATACATCCAGTGAGGGTACCGATCTCTCTTCTTTCCCCATTGGTAAAGGGGTTAGATCTCCTATGAAGGAATCTAATCGTGAGAATTGGGGATTGGATTTGTCGAGTCTCGTTGCCGTTGCTGTTACCGATGACGATGACGCCATATCCATCACCCACTGTTTCCTTCTCAAATAGACATTCAAAGGGTTCTTTATTGAAGTTAGGTTTTAGTTGGTATGTGGGGTACAAGATAAGGGTATAGTAGGTATTTAAAAAACTCTGAGAAAGTTATAGAGAAACGAATGGGAGACGGGAGGTAATTACAGATTTTTGGGGTATGAATAAAATTTCCCATAAAATTTCACATAAGATTGAAGATTCCTAAAGCTGGTGTTATTTGCAACCACAAATCTCCAAGAGCAGCCAGTTGAGACATGCAGTCCAAATTGGAGCCTACTAAGTGGAAAATTGGAGCCTACTAAGTGGGGATGGCCGGACTTTGAATGGGAAGGGCTAGTAATGGCGATGCACAGGATACTTTCGTCACTAGCACCGACGTTGATAGTCCAATGTCGGTTAGTAGCAACCAACAGAGTGTCCAATGCGTGTTAGGGTTTCGATGAGAAAGATGGAGGAGAAAGAAGAAAAAAAAGATAGGATGAGTGGGGAGTGGGATGGGACCTATTTTTATTTAACCCTGAAAAGTCCACAAAACAAATCAAGAGTCCCCACTCGGAGCAAACAATGACCTAATGATAGTTAACAACCTTATCAAAGACGAAAGAGGCCTACGCTCATCTAAGTCACAACAAAACCTCTAAGCGACGTAACATCAAACATTAAGTAGTCGCTCTAGATTTAAAACCAATCTCTATATTGGGAAACAAATCGAACACTTAGTGCTCACACTAAATCTCAAGCTTCGTTCATCCTCATGCGTCGGCTTTACAAGTGCAAAAGCATACAAGGCCCTATACAGTTTGCTAAATAAAAGGAAAGCACATAGAAGAAATTTTTTACGAGAAAACCCAAATGAAAAAAACCTCGTCGAGCCGAGCTTGGGATCTCATCCAAGTCCACTAGAGCAATATGAGAATCAAACAAGGGCCAGAGTCATACCCACGACACGTTCAAACCTATATAATCCCCGACTTCACAATGGTGTTGATGGCGGACTCCCACAACCACGTCCTGGCACCTAGTACACTCCTCACTTGCCGATATAGATTCTCCTCGTTTGATTTTTCATTGTGAATGTCTCTAGCAATCCAACGTCGCGAACAATCCACACTCAGAAGTCAAGAACTCTCCTCTTCACTAGGAGAGCGCACCTTCTCGACCATGGTAGCAACCGGGTCACGAGAACCCAATAAAATGGAAAGATACAGGGGTGGAGAGAGAAAGGACTTCAAACTAGAAGCAATCGATGATGGAGGCTCCTATCCTCTTCAATGAAAATTATTGATCAGATGAATCGATATAAGGATGCATTTCCATTAAAGATGGATTTAGATATTTGATGAAATCAACCAGTGGTGGCCGGGGGAAGAGTTTTAAACGTCGCTAGTGAGATTCAACCACCACTCGTACATGGCCACGTTAGTCGGGGCTGAGCGAAATCGAGAAAACCTTCAGGCTGAATAGCATTTCTCGTGTGTAGACTTCTTCTTGCCGATTTTGCTGGATATTCGAACCTAGTATCATAGATCGGTGGGGGAATTCTGGATAGTCCTCTACATGGCGGACACTGCATGGAAGGTTGATGTGCGTGGAAGGGTTTCCGGATCCGGATGATAGTTGGCCACCGACGGAGCATCGATCCTGACTCTCTAGGAATAAGAAGAAGCATGCCAAGACTTATTTTGGTTTGAGCTAAGGGTCTGTTTGGTTGGAGGGAGTTGGAACCGGCGTATTCCAACTCACGCGTGGGGTACAAACGGAATGAGTTGAAACTCCACTTAAAAACCATGGGGTACAAACTCACGCATTTTCTATACAATCGAAACCCACGGAGGAGTTGAAACTCATCTGGTTGTTCGCCTCCGTACGGAACCAAACAACCGCTTTATAAAAACACGCAGGAGTTGGAACACGCCGGTTCCAACTCCCTCCAACCAAACAGACCCTAAGACCCATCCAAAAACGACACGTTTACATTAAACCCTTGTTGACCTGTTTAACCCCTATCAAATGACTAAAATTCCTCTTCCATTATCCCCAGTACCAAATGAATTTATACTCTGTTGTCCCAAATTGATACTCGAAAATATGCTACCCGAATTGATACTCCAAAATATGTTACAGTGATTATGGAATATAAATTCGGATATTAGAGTATCAATTCGGTTGCTACTCTCAAATCATTGTAGCTGCAGTATATAGCTGCTAAAGAAATCACTGCATCAAACAAATTTATTCTCTGCTAACCTGAATTTATACTCCATTCGAGTTGCTACATTGAAATCGATGTAGCAACCAAATTTATACTCTGCTATCTTGAAATTATACTCCATTCGAGCTACTACAGTGAAATTTTTGTAGCAACTAGACTAATACTTTGAAAATAACTACTGCTATAGTAAAATCACTGTACCAGCTATAGTATTTTGGGTCTACTATTGAGATTTCACTGTACAACATATGTTGAAGAAAAATAACCGTACAATGGTTTGTTCTCACTGTACATCTACCATAGAGGCAAAATGGCCATTAAAATAAAAGGAGTGATGGAGGGACTTAATGTTCCACGCAAAAGATAGAGGGCCGGGGTTTATCAAACTACAAGGGTAGTTGGAGGGGCCTTTGACTAATAACCCAAAAACAAAAACAAAACCAGAAATAGGGAGAGGGAGAGCGAGAGGTTCCGTAGAGAGAGAGAGAGAGAGAGAGAGAGAGAGAGAGAGAAAGAGAGAAAGAGAGAGAGAGCACAAGCAGTTGAGCAGAGACAGAGGTCCCATTTTTTGTGGCTGCCACATGGCGTACAAATGATACATGCCAGAATCATTGGCAAGCATCCGATGTTAGTCATTCCTGAGTGCCTGAAGTGTGGTCCTATTGTAGATAATACCATTGCGGTAGTGAACAGCGATGAGGAGGGCAATGAGGTGGAGGAAGTATCTTCAGGTTCTGAGGAATTTCTTCATTTGCAATTACCTTCCTCGAGTGATGTTAAGTCTGACATCATGTCTCAATTGCAGGAGGAATCCCAAAAATGGAATTACACCCTAGTTCTGGCTAAAGGCTAGTGCTCTTAATCCATTGTAACCCCCCCTCCTCTCTCTCTCTCTCTCTCTCTCTAAGATTTCCTCTATCCCAAAACCCATGATGAGATAAGGCCCCATTATACATACAAGGATTTTTTCCACCCTTTACTTTACCAAAGTGGGACTAATCCTCCAACACTCCCCCTCACGTGCAGTCCAATCTTTTTATGGTCCTTGTCACGTGAATGATTGATAAATGTGTGGGGACCACACCCGGTTGTTGAGTGATACGATTAAGCTCTGATACCATGTGAGATTTCCTCTATCCCTAAACCCAGGTGTTCAGATGAGTTCCCATCATACATACAAGGATTGTTTCCACCCTCTACTTTACCGAAGGGGGACTAATCCCCCCCCCCCTGTAGCAACGTCGAAGGAGACTGACGCATCACCCAAACGTTGAGGGCCCCTCTCCTGCCCAATCTTCCTGAGCCAAGGCGGAGGCATTTCTTTTACATATACAAAATCAAAAGGGCTTGTGAGAAGATCATATTAGTGTACCCTTCATGTTTTATATCTTTCTCTTATTCCAAATCTTTTGATTCTTCTGAATGCATACTTTATTGCACTAGTTTTGGGTATTTTGCATAATATCCTAACTCGGCTTGGTTGCCTGTCTCCTCCACTATGGAGCTCTATGAGAGGTCTGAACTGCTCGTCTCGTTGTTATACTTGGATTCTCCTCCCCATCCTAAAAGGAAGAAGGTTGATGTTGAGATTTCCCTTTATGTGGCCTCACTCAACTCTATAGAGCCCACTGACGAGGGGGTGAAGGGGTCACTATCGACGCCCCTCAACCTAAGGGTCCCTATCAAGATGTTGTTTCATCGATGAATCCCAAAACCATAGACCCCTTTATATATCAAGAGAATAGGTATATATAAGCTCTACCCCAAAATTTCCATCCAACAGCCCAAAAATAAAGTCCAAACCGTGTAAGGATTAAACTGCCCGCATTGAAAGAACAAGGCATGTGCATGACTTTTCTGCGCTCGATTTCATCGATCGAGAAAGGACGCGTCAATAATCTCGAGCATGCACGATCTCTACAGGTTGTGTGCACGACATCTGGACATGTCGTGCGCACGACCTGGCAAGATTATGCGCATGACCTGATCTAGGAGGCGGGTTTGAATCGAGCTATCTTCAACAATCTCCACTGTGGCAAGATGTTACAAACCAGACGTCTATTCGTTGTCTCCAATGCACATTGATAGTGACAAAATGATACCCTACCAGTATCCCGAGCCTGCTTCCTGATGACGCTCCAAACAGCACCCTAACGGTGCCTAACAACCCCCTCCTTAGTGTTCCAAACACTCATCCTAAAAGACACACCAAAAAACACCATGTAGGTGCATGTATCCAAACTTGTACCCTACACCATTGACCGGTGTATGTACCCAACTGAATACCAATAACCGATCATTATGCCCGGTGATCGTCTCTTTTATCCATCCTTCAGTGGCTACATATGAGCTCCACCTCAACTAATGTCGCTCCACCACTAATGGACAAAATGTCTTAAGTCTCCTCCGACGTCCCAACAAGCTCCACCTTATCAATGGACTTTGTGCCATTGGGGAATCTCGCCAAATCTTCTCCTGCTCAAGGTTGCGAATATATGGCTCGCCTCCAAATAGGATTCTGAGCCATCCCACAATGCTCAATAATATCCACCTTGGCGAGAGATCATCATCATCAAATAAGCCTTTTATCTCTATCGGGAAAGCAAAACTAGTCGCACCTCTACACACTCCACTATGAGTGGTCGGTCACCATCACCAATGACAGACGCATCTATCTCATGCCTGAGGACATGCATCAAGTAGCCAACGCTATCACTAGATATGTTCTTTGATATCTACATTACTGAGGACGCTTCACCTGTAGCCATATTTCGTGATAAAATCCGTTGCACCTAATGCCAACACCCAACAATGCTAAAAAAATCCCCAACTCATAGGGCCTCCAATAATGATATCCAAAGAAGTCCTCCTAACAAGCTCCACCTCCAAAGGTGATCATGTACGTGCAAGACTCGGATTGAAAAAAAATCTAATATCTTCTCATATTTTGATATGTACGAACAAATGGTCCCTCCTACTAGTACCTGAGTGCGCCGCCTCTATCGTTAACTAGCCACCATCACACCTGAGTTACTGAAATTCCAATTGTGTGAACAAATAACTAGCCACCGCTATCAAGAATACTGAAATCTCGGCAGATCATGAGTTATCACCAAGATAACCCTCCATCAGACTCTACATCTGATGAAACATGATAAAACCGAACTCGACCTTGTTGCTGGTTGGAACTTGGAGAAAAAATTATCAATTGTGCTCAACTTTTCTTCTGCAATCTTGATTATAGTGCCAATGACCGCTTACACTTCAAAATCGAGATACATCTGAAAAATGATCGCAAATTGCTACCTCACCTAGCCTAGTAACATCGGACCCACCTGTGTCTTGTTCCACCAAGATCTAACCAAAAAAAAAATCTTTATGTCGTTCTCTCAAACTCCAGTCAATGCCTCCATGAGTTGTTTTGTAACGACGCTCGGATCAATGCCCGTCGGGACCTCCACCAGCCACATATCACCGACCACGTCGATCCACTCGTCGATGACTAGAATAGTCGTTTGTCGGTGACTTCACAACGACATTATGAAGAAACAACTCAATACTCTGATACCAGTTTGTTGAGAAAACTGGCATGCTATTATACTATTTTATCACATAGCTGTCAAGATGGAGTCCGACATAGAGAAAGAGAAGAAGCGAATTCGTGGCCCATCACTGTAGATCGTGAAAACATCATATCTCAGTGCATCCCATACTGTACTGATCCATCGCGACACCAGTTCATAGAAAAATCATGGACAACGAGACACATATTTTACAAAGGTTCACCCCTAAACGGGACTACGTCCTCTCTTTGGAAACCACCTCCTCCAGGAATCCATTATGAAGAGATACACATGATTATACCTGACGGCACTCAATGCCCTCTAACAAATTCTTACAATATCTCTCCACCACTAAAGATAATCGTGCAGATCAACGAAAACCAACTTGTCTACAACATACACTAACGGCCCCCCGAAAAACTACCAACAGAGAAGAACAAACAAAATATGTTACATGATAGATGGAGAAGAAAGCTCTATCTCTTTGTGCACTCTCTCCCCCACAGATTTCAAGATGTTGTTTCTGCCCTTAAGGAGAATAAAATAGGGGGTGGATCTACTGCCATTACCGTTGATACTGTTGTGAGCTCCTCAGCCTCCAAGAAGGATGACCACTCAAGCTAGATTGGTCCTAGTGCTGAAGACGAGGCCATCTTTAGCCAAAAACAAGACATTGTTACTGCTGGCTCTCAGACTTTGGTGAGATATTTTTCTGGGACATACTAACTCAGGCTTTGAAGAGACAGTCCCACGTGGCTAAGTCGGTGCCCATGTTGCTTCTATTAAAGCACCCCCCCCCCCCCCTGGCCACTAAAGGAGGGATCGTTCGGAGCGGTGTGGCTAAAGTGTTGTTGTACCCCAATTCCAAAGAAGAGAGGAGTTGAGGAAAAGATTTATCGGTCCCCCTCTCCATGAGGGTGGTTAGAAATCCAAGGTTGTAGAGAGCTCCTCCAACCTTTCTTTCTTAGAGAAGGCCCTCTTCAAGAAGAAGACTGGAACTCTCCATTAAGACAAAATCGAGGTGTCCTCCTTTACCACTAGTGTTGCTAAGGTCCTCCGAGTTTGTCATGTCCCAAAAATCCATTGGTTAGATCTAGTCGTAAGCTCTTGGGACGTGAAAGAGAAACAACTCGATACCATACATTTCTATTCACAAGATAAGAAAAAAGAGCCTTTATTTCAATAAAATATGTGATTACAAAATCAATTTGTCATAATAAAGTGCAAAATGCAATGAGATAATAAGCCTCAAAGGTTCTATTTCCTCAAGTCTAGGGTTCACTATCTTTAGGATGGAAGAACTTGCATAGGCGATCTATCGCTTCTATAAGGTCAGCTCTTGTAATGTCTCAAAATTTTAAAAGAATTAAAATTAATACTTGTGCAAATAAGAACTCAACCATACCATTTTCAAATAAAAAATGTATAGAACTTTTCTGTTTTGACCATATATAAAGTATTTTAAAAATCAAAAACAAAAATGGACCTATAAAAAGATTTAAACCCTAAACCCCCCAAAGTTCTCTTATTATTTCCCCACTAAACACTAAATCATTTTAATTCTTTTATTAAAAGTTGGGAAATAAAATATTTAAAGCAGAAAGATCAAGACAGTTAAAGAGTTGGACCTTTGGAGTCATGACCTAACCATGACCCTTGGGTTCTTTCATGATCCAACTGTAATAAGATAATAAATTGTTGTTTTGCAATTATGACCCCTAACTTTTGGAATTCTAAAAATAAGCTATATGACCCCCCCCCCCCCCCCCCCCCCCCCCCCCCTCATACACTTTTCATCACACAAAACCCCAAGCTTCTTGAAATCCATGCCCAAACCCATAGATATTATAAAACCCTAAAACTAGGCCTTTAGGAAAAAAGATCATTTTACCCTTATTAATTAATTAGACAATAATTAATTAATCATACGAACTCCGAATCCGATTTCGTTTGCAATCACGGATGCAGGATAGAAAAACCTATCGTATATAAAAAGATGAATCCATTACAAAATAACCAAAATACCCTTATAGGATAAAATAGCCCAAATGGATCAATTCTTCAATCATAGCTTGGGCCTCTAATATTGGAATTCAATTCCATCAGTTACCCTAGGATCCCTACAGAATAGACTACAAAATTAAATGAGTAAAAATAACAACTAATAATTAAAAATATATGAATTTCAGGTCGAAATCACGTTAAAGAATAGTCAACCGATGAAGGATACTATAGCCCGTCAGGTAGGGGATCTAAACCCGGTAAATTCTTATTAAGATTATGACATTGAAATGATAGATAAATGTATATGAACTAAGATAAAATAGGAGAGATGCTAATCGTTATGGGTGTGGGGCTTGCCCTGGCTGAGGCCTAAAAAAAATCTAGGTGTGGTGCTAGCCTTGTCGGATGACAAAAAGAAACCCAAGTGCGGCGGCTAGCCTTGTCTTTGTGACTAAAAGAAACCCAGATGTGGGACTATTCTTGTCTTGAGACAAAAAGTGACCATGTGTAAGATTCTTACCCTGACTTGAGCCATAAAGGAAATCGGATGATCAGTAACTCTTTTATAAATACTCATGAACATATTTGCTATTGATTTCAGTACATTAAACTTATCTTGAACAAGCTAGGTTTATCGGTGAGTCGGTGGATTAGACTTACCCCCCTACAGATTTCATGCCTCCTGCAGATACTAACCCTATAAGATTTGGCGAAGAGAAAGCTGAGAAGAATATAGAGAAGGAGCTAGAGGGAATCAAAAATCCATTGTATACTCCTTTCTATGAGGAAACAGGAGCGGATTTGAATAATCGGGGAATCTAGATAACGTTTTATTCTAAAATAAGCCATTTATCAAAATCTACATATTGCACTACATGGTTTTAAATAAATAAAGCGGCTCCAATCATTTCCTTATTCGATGAAAATTATTGTATCAAGTTTTTCTCTTAACACCTCAGTATTATACGGGTTGCCCAAATCCGTAAAATACTACTGGGGCGTTACAGCTCTGCACCGATTTGAGAATGTCAGAGACATCCTTGCTTCCATCACGCCGGAGATTTTTCGATGACTTCCATCTTCGTGAACCGTTTATGGAAGAATTAATGTAGATCTTCTTCACGTATCTACGGCAAAGGCGGCTTCTCTTCTTTAGGGAGTGTTACCAAAGGGGATTTATCCACCCCTGCCCTACTTCTTGAATCTTCTCATGAAGAGGAGGAATTGGATGATCCGACTCTACTATACGTGGTGAAGTAGCATGATTCATCGGATCCCCTTGGTTTGCCTTCTTCTCCGCTTGGCTGGCAGCAATCTGCACAACCATCGCGTTCAATTGCTCTTCAAGGAGGTAGTTTTCTCGTCGCTTGACTACTGAAGCGATGTGATCACCTCCAGAATGCTCGTCAATGTGAATCTCAGTAGATCATTGGCCACACCTTTGCCAGACGTGGCCTTAATAGTCACCGATGGTCCGTTGGCGTTCTTAGGACTGGCTCCATTTCCGTCAAGTTTTTGAGGATGAATTCCAAGAAAAAGGTAAAGTAGGACAGAGATTAAGAACTCCTGAAGATTCTCGTAAACATGATGAAATCAAGAAATCGAGCATGATCATTAAAACAGTCTAAGACCACTCCTCTAAAACTAGATCAAATATAAACCTAGAAGCTCCTTAGAAGACCATCAAGAAATTTTTGGACAATTGGTAGAAACTTCAAACTTTTTATGTCCTTCTTCCTGAATCTTCTCGCGAAGAGGAGGAATCAGTTGATCCGACTCCACTATACATGACAAAGCAGTAGGATTCACCTGATCCACTTGGTTTGTCTTCTTCTCTGCTTGCTAGGCGATGATCTGCACAGCATCATGTTCAATTGCTCTTCAAAGAGGCGGTTTCTCTCGTCACTTGACTGATGAAGCATTGTGATCATCTCCAGAATGCATGTCATGGCGAATCTCGATAGATCACTGGCCGTGCCTTTGCCAGACGTGGCCCTAGTATTCACTACTAGTTCGTTGGCATTCTTCAAGACTAGCTCCATTCCCGTCAAGTTTTTGAGGATGAATTCCAAGAAGAAGGTAGACTAGGACAATGATCAAGAACTCTTGAAGGCTCTTGTAAACATGATGAAATTAAGAAATCGAGTATGATCTTGAAAACATTATAAGATTGCTATGCTAAAACCAGATCAAAGGGTAACTCTGATCGAAATGACTAGGAAAAGAACTCATACGACGATCAAAGGAAAGATATGGAGAAAGACTCCGATTGAAATCAGAATACAAGATCCTTGCTACAAATTAGGCATAAATTCCCTGTTATCAACTTGAATTCGTCAAAGTTCAAGAAGGAAAGTTGCAATTAGAGTAGGACTCTCCATGATTCCCATATACGATAATAGTTTTGTGGATATCGAAGATCAACACAAGTTTCCTGGTCGTTGATCTGCACAAAACACACAAGAGAATACTGAAAGATTGATCTTTTGGATCCCTCCTTCGACATCCTCTCAAGAATTGAAAAATGTAGAAAAAATGTTCGAGGATTTGAGAGCTTTCCTAGACTAGAGAAAGAGATCTCCCTTTATACGTATTCGTGGTCAACCATAACCACCTCCAGCTATTACAACTGAGATGGCAAGCAGAAGTGATCATTACTTTGTCATCGTGCCCACTTACACAACCGTTTTATTTGATGTGACACCAAGGGTCCATGTTTAGGTTAACTTGTACACAGCCAGGGTAACCGAATCATTCCACGATGATGTCACTAACTCTCAAGCCACTTGGTCGCACATGTCTCTTGCTTTCTATAGTGCATAGGAGACCTGCTAGCCAGATGCCTTAGCAATCTTGATCTTGCATTACACCTTCGCTCAAGGTTCAGGATGATGCCACATGTCTTACGATTTGAAAGCATCCACATTCGACAACTTGAAGCCAAAGAAGATCAAATTACAAGGCAGTCATTCGGCATCTCACCTCGAGCAGCAAATGATTTGCCATCTTGACCATTTCCTACCCGGAGGCTTCTGTATAGTTTTTCTCTAGGGTCTCCTTCATGGAGTATGGAGTTGAAGTTCAGGAGGTATTTTGACGCGTTTTATAGTCCGGGGTTAAAATGAATCTCGAATATTCTTTATGAGGGTATTTTGTGAATTTTTTTTTTTTAGGGCCTTGGGATGAATCCTAGGTGGACGACAGGCCATCCGTACGTAAGTGGGTATCCATCCATTACCGCCCCACTACCTGAGCTTTGTCTGAGCGCAGAGGCCATCCATCCATCCATTCATCCCCTCCATCGCCATGGCCTTCTCAGCTTCTCTGTTTCTCTTCACCCCCCAACTCTCCATTCCCAAAATGCCCTCGCCATCACCGCTCCTTATCCCCAAACCCCACCACCCCCTCTCCCTCCATCTCCGCTGCTGCTCCTCCTCCGTGAACCCAACCTCACCACCGCCCGCCTTCGACCTCCGCGGATACTGGACGGCGCTGATTTCCCAGATCGAGGCCGAGCTCGACGCGGCCGTCCCCGTCCGCTACCCGGAGCGGATCTACGAGGCGATGCGCTACTCCGTCCTCTGCGGCGGGGCCAAGCGCTCCCCGCCCATCATGTGCGTCTCCGCCTGCGAGCTCATCGGCGGCGACCGATCCGCCGCCTTCCCCACCGCCTGCGCCCTCGAGATGGTCCACGCCGCCTCCCTCGTCCACGACGATCTCCCCTGCATGGACGCCGCCCCGCTCCGCCGCGGCCGGCCCTCCACCCACGCCACGTTCGGCGTGGACATGGCCATCCTCGCCGGCGACGCCCTCTTCCCGCTCTGCTTCAGCCACATCGTCGCCCGCACCCCGCCCGCCCTAGTCCCCCACGCCGCCCTCCTCCGCGTCATGGCCGAGATCGCCCGCGCCGTCGGGTCCACCGGCATGGCCGCCGGCCAGTTCCTCGACCTCGACGGGGCGTCCGGCTCCGGCGAGGAGGCTGTCCTGGTTCTGGAGAAGAAGTTCGGGGAGATGGCGGAGTGCTCGGCGGTCTGCGGGGGGCTGCTGGGCGGGGCCGGGGAGGAGGATGCGGGGCGGCTGCGGAGGTACGGGCGTGCGGTGGGGGTGCTGTACCAGCTGGTGGACGACATCCTGATGGAGGAGGAGAAGGGAATCGGGTCCAACGGTCGGACGGGGAAGATGAGGAGCAACGCCAGCGTGGTGAGAGCTCTCGGGATGGATAGGGCGTTGGAGGTGGCGGAGGAGGTCCGGGGGAGGGCGAGGAGGGAGCTCGAAGGGCTCGGGGACAAGTACGGGGACAGGGTGCAGCCGCTCTACAGCTTCGTTGATTACGCCGTGGAGAGGGGTTTTGTCGTTGAAGGCGGAGAAAGAGTTGCCGCCGCCGCCGCCGCCGCCGCCGCCGCCGCCGGTGGTGGTGGTGGTGGTAATGTAGTGGGATGAAACAGTGGCTCTTTTAATGTCTCTCATCTGGTTGTGCAATCGATGTTTCTGGAATTCGTGTAAACCATCTTTGGCTTGGCTCAGGGAATTGGGGCCTAAATAGAATGCCATAAATCTCTGTTGCGCACCATTTTGACTCTGGCTTTTGGCTTTGGCTTTGGCTTTCGACTCTGATCCAATTGGGGCGAGGGGCACTCCCAGATGGACGATGGTGAAGACGGAGGTCGATGAACTATTTCGGATTCTGAATTCATGTAACCTTAAGAGTCTTGATGCTCGAATTCGATTGGATTAAGAGCCAACAGCTGATGTGATCTTGCAACAGCGCTTGAGAAAACCCAAGTAACTCAAAAGTGCTTGGGTTCTTTCCATCCAATGGAGAGGTTGGCAAGTGGGGCTTGGGTTCTATCTACTCGATAGAGCTTGGTTTGTGCTGCTGCAGTTTTTAGATGTGCGGTGACGATGCCTCTACATGCTGGGATTCTGGCTATCCATGGTGCTCTTGAGGAAATCGATAAGGGATCGGGTATCAGGGTATTGCTTCTGATTGATGCGAAGGAGGCACGTGATGCTCTTGTTTGCGGGAAAGGATGTTCGGGTGAGTTATGCCCGAGCATTCTGGCCTGTTTGCGGTTTTGGGATTTGTTGCTGGGGGTTACAGTGCAGTCGATTCCAAGAGTGGCCAATAGTGCAGTCCACTGACTGGCTTATGGTGCCCAGAGTTTCAGGGTTGAGGGTTACTGGGTAACTGATATCCCTACTCCTCTGTCGGCTCTAGTGTATGAGGACCTTCGGATCATGATGTAATGATCCACCCTTCTGAATGTACCCAAAAAAAAAACTCAAAAGTGCTACTAGTAGATTACAAGTAACTATTGTTGGTTACTTGTAATCAGCCCCGCCACCCCGGACAATGTGAGTGTCACATGGTCTGGAGGTTGCGCCTTGCAAAGCGCGGTAGACGGACCCGCTATGCGGCCTTCCAGTCAGACTGGGGCTTCGATTTGGTCCATTGGGAACCATTCCACGACGCACATAGATAAGTAACCACCCAATCACTATCGCGTGTGGGCCAGGTAGCAAGTGGGCCCCACAAGTAGGTTGGACCCACAAGCCTGTGGCTTCGTGGTGTGATTCATATGGCGATGCGTTATGATCCGTGGACTCCGGTGTGGGTGGGTAGAGAAGCTCAGTTGACGGCACCGTCTGGTTTGGATCGGAGCTTTAACCCATCCTCCTAGTGTATGAATCCCATAACAAAAATGCTATTTAGGCATTAAGAAATGATATTTAACCAACCCAATAGGCAACTTGCATAGGTGCTCAATGGCCAACAGCCACACCTATGCAAGCTGGCTATGTGGTTTGTTAAATAGCATCACTCCTCTCAGCCAACCTGGTTTACATGAGAGAGAGAGAGAGAGAGAGAGAGAGAGAGAGAGAGAGAGAGAGAGGGCCTCTTTGGATATGCTCCGGTTCCAGAATTTAGGGATATTGAAAGTTCAGAATCTCAAAAAATGACGAAATGTTTGTTTGGATACAACTGGATCCTAAAAAAATGTTTATGCAGATAACTCAAAATGTACTTCTGAGAGCCATTTATCTGGAGTCCAAAATCGAGTCTCCAGAGCCTTTTTTTGGAATTTTGGAATTCCGGACTCCTAGAATCCTAGAATTAGAATCCTATCCAAACAGAGCCTAATTCCCTCCTACTTTTCGGACAAGCGCGCGCGCGCGCGAGAGAGAGAGAGAGAGAGAGAGAGAGAGAGAGAGAGAGAGAGAGAGAGGACCACGTTGATGACATCTTTCATTTATTATCCCTCATTTTAACAAAGATATCCTCATTATTTATTATTATTATTATTTGTATAAAACCCTCTTCTTTCTCTCCTCTATCTTCCCCCTCCATCTCATCTCTCTCACAACCCCAGCCCTTCTTTACATTTTGGATGGCTGGATTTATCTTGACATGGTGATACATTTCTAATAACTTGGAACATGCCTTAACACACATTATAGACTAGTAATGCTCGTGCCCAAGGGCACGCAAAGTATTTCGAGAGCGACAAAAAACATTTCAAGGGCGGGGACAATATTTTGAAGGTAGCAACAAAAAAATTTAAGAGCGGCAAAAATATTTCGAGATAGGTAACACTATTCGAGGGCGATAACAATATTTCATAAGCCGTTATAATTTTTTGAAGGAGGTGATAATATTTCGTGAGTGATGATAATACTTGTGTCTGTCGGCACTCGAACGGGGCAATAAAATTTGTTCGGCGGCGCCCACAATCGACGGAGGACACCACATTCGGGTGGGGAGTCTACACTTGGCGAAAATAACCTAATTCGTCGGCGATGCTCACATTCGGAGGTAGTGTGCACATTCGAAACTGCAACAACCATCTTCGGCAGCAAAACACTACCCATTCGATTTGGACGATAAAAAATCGACAATGTGTCAATATTCAGTCTCACATTTGGCGGCATAAATCTCTCTCTCTCTCTCTCTCTCTCTCTCTCTCTCTCTCTCTCTCTCTCTCTCTCTCTCTCTCTCTCTCTCTCTCTCTCCCTCCTATATACAACTATGATACATAGAAAGGCATTGATAAAGTTCATAAAGTTATAAATACGTAGTGGTCATGAACTTTTAGCAGCATAAGTTGACAAAACTATAGCTATCCAAATAAGAACAAATCTTTTTTTTCATTTATCGAAAATGAATCAAAGCAAACATAAACGGATGTGAGTAATGTTATAGACATCAAGTCCTCTGATTTAGTAAAATGAAAGAGCATCTGTTGCTCAAGGTTGTACTTAAATCAATAGAGAAGTAGATAATGATAGGTTTTCTTATGAGTACGAGTTAATATTGAAAGGCTTTGGATAAGTTGACTGATTATGAAAGTCTTTTTTATGTACTCATACAAATAAGAATTAGGTGCATGTCTACATCGTAGCGGTTGACTGTGATGTAGACCTTGTTGGTGTCCGCTGGGAATAATGAATACAACCAGAATTGTCAACAGCAATTGGAATTGCAATGACGTCAAGAATACAAATCCTACGCGCAGAGAGAGAGAGAGAGAGAGAGAGAGAGAGAGAGAGAGAGAGAGAGAGAGAGAGAGAGAGAGAGAGAGCTAAACGGATTGAAGGACAGATCTAATGTTATGATACCGTTGTCCCTATTATGTTTTCACCCAAAAAAAAATCAAGATCATTTTTCACCCAAAATTTTTATTTGTTAGGATAGTCGAGATAAGTCGGAGTGGATGATCGATATGAGTGAGGCGCAGATTGCGATCAGGATAGAGAATGAGAAAGCGAGACAAGTCGAGACGGGGGAGGGTCGCTGGTGGCCATCAGGATCGTCGTTCTAGAGAGATAATTAGAAAAGGATAAGTGAGTGAGTGAGAGAGAGAGAGAGGTGCTAACCCAATTCAAAGCACGAACCCGATCGATGTGCTCTGCCAAGACCCCCGGCTGTGCCGTCGCGCTGCTTTGCCGGCACCGGACCCGATCCGAAGAAGGAGAAAATGAGGAAGGGGGGATATGGATCTAGCCCCTCTCCGACTGCAATACATCCCTTGCTGGAGCAATTGAGATCGAGGGAGGGGGGATATGGATCCTACCCCTCCCCGGCTGCGGATCTATCAGAGGAGATCGGGCGAGGGGGGATCTGGATCAAGCCCCTCCACGGCTGCTGGTGCGACCCTCGCTGGAGCCGATGATGGATGAGGAGGGTGGAGGGGAGCTGATCAGTCCCTTCCCCTTTGTTGTCGATCCAACTGAGAAGAAGAGGGGAAGGGGAGCTGACCAGCCCCCTCCTCTTTACTGTCGGGAGCTCTCCTCCTCCTTTTTCGCTTGGTCGCTACTCCTCTTCATCGTGCCAGGCCGGCCACCGCTTTGCTGCTCCTCACATTTGCCAAAACCAAGAGAGAGAGAGAGAGAGAGAGAGAGAGAGAGAGAGAGAGAGAGAGAGAGAGAGAGAGAGAGAGAGAGAGAGAGAGAGACTGGGCGGGGTTGAGAGGGGGATTTTTTCATGGACCGAGAGTGGGGGTCAAGAGAGAGCGATGGTGGAAGAGGGGGGGGGGGGGGGGGGGTGTTTGTGGGGGGTTAGGTATCAGTTTGGTTTTGGAAATGGGAAAATAGGAGGAGAAATACGAGGGAGGGGGCTAGGTGTATCTGATTAAAACTGGACGGCCGCTATTTGATGTTGAATGAGATTTACTGTTCGAGGCCAGGCGAGATAGGCGGTTGTGATACTTGGTGTGTGTCAGGTGTCGAGTTCGCGTCATTTCAGCATATTTGCCATGCGATTCATTGATTGGACATTCTAGTGATCCGACAGGATCGGTTTGAATTCAAATTTTAGAAGGAGTGGGGAATGAGTTTGAATTCAAATTTGGGAGGAGGGGGAAGGGAGGATATAGCCAAGTCTTTGCCATGTTTATTCTCTCTCCAAAAATAAATCAGGACCACTACTTATCTCATCCAAACTATCCCCCATCATTTCCATGTTATAGTAGATTCCTCTAATAGCAAACTTTTAGGAGCTTTAGAAGGAAATCTTTCCCAAATAAATTCAAAACATAAATAAATTCCAGATAAATGCCCATTAAAAACTAATTCCCGAAGTAGTCTATTTTTCCAGGTAGAAAGCCACATTGCTACTCTACTAGAAAAAAAAACCCAACTATTATGAATAGTGATTTATCATGGAAATAATTTTCACATCTCAGGAAAACCGCCATGTTGAATACCAGTTTATCCTGGAGGCAAATTTTAAGGATAAACCGCCGTCTCAGGTAGCGATCTTGTCCAAAGCCTACATAAATAGACTACTTCAGGAATTCGTATCGGACGAGTATTTATATGTGAATTATTTATTTTCTTAATATTTATCCGGGGAAAAATTCATGCGCAAGCATAGCAAAGGGAATAGAGAATGAAAAGTGACTGGTAAAGGTTGGGATCTTCAAAAAAAAGGTAAAAGATGAAGAAAAATATATATTGCCAATTTCAGTACAGAAGGCAACAACATTAAGGTAAGAGCTTAGTATTGAAGCACACAAGCAGACCATAGGCATAACCTTGGTCATGAACTAAAAACATGAAGTGGTCCGAGTGGATTGATCTAGGGGTTTTTTCACTCACACCCCTGCCTTGTGTTGAAATTTGATTTACACCCCTATTTTTTTTACAAAGTAGATTTTAAACCCCCCAAATCCGTCACCTGACCGTGAGCACCCCATTGAATTGAATTACATCCCCACTTTTATGTCAAAATTTGAGTTACACCCCCACTGCTAACAGGTGGGCAGCCCAAGGACTAGAGTGTAAAGTCAATTTTAAGAAAGTTTGGGGCGTAACTCAAATTTCGACATAAAAATGGGGTGTAAGTAAAAAAAAGGGTTATTTTGACTTTACCCCCCAAATTTGCCTTGAATTAGACTTTACCCCCCATATTTCATTAATTAGACTTTACCCCACAAAAATAACTGTTCCGTCAGCTCACCCCCCAAAACTTTTTTCTTTTCGCGTCAGCTCACCCTTTCTCTTAGATGGTGCGCTGACGGAACAGTTAGTTTTGGGGGGTAAGGTCTAATTAATGAAGCTATGGGGGGTAAAGTCTAAATCAAGGTAAAATTTGCGCGGCAAAGTCAAAATAACCCCCCAAAAAACCCGTTGATCTATGGGGACGGGTCTGGGGGCACAGGAACTGGGACTGTTCCGTCCAGCATCTGGATCACCCGCTGCATGCTCGGCCGCAGCGACGGCTCCTCCTGGATGCACCAGATCGCCACCGCCACGAACCTCTCCACCCTCGCGACGTCGGCCATCGCCTCCGTGTCGCCCTCCACCAGCACCGCCACTCTCTGGTCGCGGAAGCAGTCGTAGGCCCAGAACGCCAGTATCGTCTCCTCCTCTCTCCACGCCTTCAGCTCCACGTTCCGCCTGCAGCATATGATCTCCAGCAGCATGACGCCATAGCTGTACACGTCGACCTTCGCCGTGATCGGCGAGTTCTTGAACCACTCGGGCGCGACGTACCCCTTGGTCCCCCTGATCCCCGTGTTCGTCCGGGTCTGGTCCGCCCTCAGGAGCTTCGCGAGGCCGAAGTCGGAGATCCTCGCCACGAGGTCGTCGTCGAGGAGCACGTTCTGCGGCTTGATGTCGCAGTGGATGATCTGGGTGCGGCACTCCTCGTGCAGGTACAGGAGGCCCCGCGCGATCCCCAGCGCTATCTGGATCCTCTGGTTCCAGTCCGGCCGCACGTCGCCGAAGAGGAAGCCGTTGAGTGAGCCGTTGCTCATCAGCTCATACACCAGGAGGCGCTCCGTCCCTTCCTTGCAGAATCCGAGCAACCGGGCGAGATTCTTGTGGTGGGTCTGGCCGATGGACCTGATTTCCGCCATGAATTCCTTCTCCGCCTCCTGCAATAGCTTGTCGAGTCTCTTGACCGCGATGCAGGCTTGGGTTTCAGATTGCAAGTAGCCCTTGTAGACTCGGCCGAAAGCGCCGCTGCCCAGCTCCTCGCTGAAGCCATTGGTGGCTTTCTCGAGCTCTCTGTAGGTGAAGCATCTCAAGCTCAGCCCCGGCGAGGTCTCGACGGGCTGAAGCTGCCTCAACCCTCTGTTCCGATTGATGATTGCGGTGACGATTGCAGCGGCGAGGAGAAGGTTCAGGAAGACAGAGCTCCCAATCAACGATGATCCGACCAGGACCCAAGTCCTGTCCAAGCCTTTCTTCCCTCCCTGTCCATTCGAAGCTGGGAATTGGGAGCTGTTATCTTTGGGGACTTTGATGAGCGCAACTCTCTGAACATAGCTCCCCATCCTCCCGTTCGACAGGGGGAGCTTCTTCTTCCAACAGTTGCCATCGTTGTAGATGGCGACCGCGCAGAAGCAATCGCTCAAGCACTGATTCCGGCACTGGTCTTCGCCGATCGGATTGTACAGCTCGTAGTCGGAGAAGGGCCAATCGACGTTGCTCACCGCCGCGAACTCGAACAGCGCCGCTCCACCGTCCGCGCAGGTCTGGGCCGGGAAATCCGGCATGCACCCTTTGTACCTCCTGTTCGGATCGAAGAACGAATACCGCGGCGGGCACTCGCAGTCGACCCGCTCGTTCGCGTTCCCGCCGGACTTGCAGTAGCTGTTGAACCCGCAGGCGCCGCTCCCGGTCACCGTGTTGACCACCTGGCAGATGTTGGGTGGCATGAAAGCCACCGCCGTCCACCCCTCGCCGCCGCCGGTCTTCGGGTAGACGTAGTGCCTGAAGACCCCGTCCGGATCGAGCGTCCCCCTCTGGTAGAAGTCCTGCAACGAGTCCGTACTCCCGGATGTGAATTGAAACAGGGTGCCGTTCCCGACGACCACCGAGATGACGCCCGAGTTGCTGAAGACGAGCTGGGTTCCATTGCCGAAGGTGTTGCTAGCCCAGTAGGCGTTGTAGTTGTTTCCGGTCGGGAGGGCGACGGTGTAGAGAACGACGTTGCCGTCGCCCTGCACGTCGAGCCGGAACCTCCCGATGGAGTAGTCGGTGTCCATGAGCCGGGACCAGAGGCGGCTCCCCTGGCCCAGTGCTTGGGTGGGGAGGATGGTGTCGGTGGGGGAGCCGAAGCTCTGCCACCGAGGGGTGCCGTCGGAGCCCACGAGCATTAGGTTCCCGGTGTCGAGCATGGCGGCGTAGGAGGCATAGCCGGCGCTGGAGTTCCACACCTCTCCGCCGGTGGGGTCTTTGAGGGAGAGGCTGCCGTCGGGGGTGAGCTCGGCGGTGGATCCGGGCGGAACCGGGCGGTCGCCGTTGGCGCACCAGACGATGGTTTTGTTGGGGGTCTTGTCGAACCAGATGGCGAGGAGGAAGAGGGCGGCGTCGGTGTCGAGGGGGTGGAATCCGAAGGCGAAGTCGCCGGAGGGGGAGAGGAAGGAGGTGTTGGGGCCGAGGGGGGAGAAGGTAGAGCCCAAGGTTAGGTTGTGGTAAGATTGGGCGGCTGTTGAGGAGTGAGGGTGGATCAGCAGCAGCAGCAGCAGCATGAGAAAGAGGAGGAGAGAGGATGTAAAACCTGATGAAGCCATTGCCGGTGATGCTCTGTCCTTCCTGCCTTCTCGCTGCTGTGTGTCTCTTAATAGTTTTTCGGGTTATTCTGACTTTGACCCCAATCTTTGCCTTGAATTATAATTTACCCCCCAAAATTTCATTAATTAGACTTTACCTCCCAAAACAAACTGTTTCATGGGCTCACCTTTCCAAAACTTTATTTCTTTTCCGTCAGCTCACCATCACAGGTAGTTTTGGGACGTAAAGTCTAATTAATGAAAAGATAGGGGGTAAAGTCTAATTCAAGGCAAAATTTGGGGGACAAAGTCAAAATAACCCTAGTTTTTTTTGTTGGGAAATTTTATTCATACCCCAAAAATCTGTAATTAGCCCCCGTCTCCCTAGCGTTTCTCAATAACTTACTCAACAATCCTTTAATACCAACAATGCCCTTTTTTTTTGTACCCCAAACCCCAAAGCCGCTGCTCAGCGTCTTTTGTACCCCCAACGCAACCCAATGTTTGTTTACCCGACGGGTTGTGCGGGGTGGGTTCGGGTTAACCCACCCAAAGTCGGGTTGGGTTCGGGTTGGCCCGCCCAAGTTGCAGCTAGGGGTGGCAATGAGTCGTGTCGGGTCGGGTTCGTGTCGTGTCTAGTTTCGTGTCGTGTCCAAAACCCCTAGACCCGGACCCGACCCGTTTAACTAATCGTGTCTAGATCCTAAACCCGTACCCGACTCGCTAATAAATAGGTAGACACGATAAGACCCGGTAAGACCCGTTTACCACCCGGATCTATTCAGTTGACCCGATCCGACCCAATCCGACTTGACCCGACCTGACCCGAAAGACCCACTGGTATTATATAGTATTGGATTGCTGGTAGACCGGACCCGACACGACCCGACCCGTTGAATACTAAACGGGTCTTCCCGGGTCTACCGTGTCCAGACCCTAAACCCGGACCCGACCCGTTTATTAAACGGATCTATCGTGTCGACCCGTTTACGACCCGAACCCATTTAGCCTTGTCCCAGACCCGCTAATTTCGTGTCGGGTTCTGTCGGGTCGAGGAGAAATAATTCGGGTTGGGCTCGAATTAGCCCGCCCAAATTCGGGTTGGGTTCGGGTTGGACTCGGGTTGGGTTCAGGTTGGCCCGCCCAATTTGCAGCTCTACTTGTGCCTTCAAGTATCAGCCAACTGCATGGAGTTTATTTAAGATGGGTGTATTCAAGAGTGTATATAATTGGGGTATATTTAAGGGGGTATGTGTTTGATTGGGGTATAATCAAGTTGGGGCGGGCCATTTAACTGGGGTGTATTGCAGGTGGGGTGTAAGGGGGAAGGGTATTTTTGGGATAGGAATGGAGTATGAAAAAAAAATTTGGGGTGTGTTCAAGTTTGTTGCAAATGGGGGCTAATTACAGATTTATGGGGTATGAATAAAATTTCCCTTTTTGTTTTTATTTGGGTAATGATTAGGAAATTATTATTATTATTTTTTTTAATATAGGGGGGAGATTTGGTCTAAGTCCCCTCTAATTGACTCTTGACCCTGTATTATTATAAATAAATCCATGCTTAAGTTGCACTTTAAATCCCTCCTTAACTGATTTCCCGATTGACATCAGCATGTGAGGTGGCGCTCTCTGAGTGAAGGAACTATGGGCCATCGGGTGAACCCTAGGGGGAAGGCACCACCACCGGCCACCCTCTGGTCGGCCACCACACGTCGTTGGTTACCACCGCTCGCGTCTGCTGCCACCGGCAACCACCCTGCGGTGGCCGATAGGGCAGCAGATGAACTGTTGGAGGTCGGCGGCGGGTGACCGATGATCGGAGCAGCTATAGCGGTGAGCCGTGAGTGGGACAGTGGCAACCGACGGTGGTGGCCGGTGGCGGTGCCATCCCCCTAGGGGTCACCCCATGGCACATAGTTCAGCTACTTAGAGGGCGCCACCTCACAGGCTGATGGCAACCCGAAAAACCATCGGGTTGAACTTGAATAGCATCTCTTTTGTTTTTATTTAGGTAATTCCTAGTTGTTGGAAGACTTTTTTTTTTATAATGTGGGGGGAGGTTTGGTCTAGCTAAGGCCTTCCTAATTGACCATGTATTATAATAAATCCATGCTTAAGTTGCATTTTAGCTAAAGTCCTCGTTAACGAACTGCCTTAATGAGATGTTAATGATGCCTAACTGGACAGGAGAGGATCAAGATCGGGATCGAGATATTTTTTGCACTGACGTATCCAAATATGTGGACAAGAATATCCTTATGCTTGATTTAATAGCCGTCCTTTTCTTCCTCCAGCTCCCTCTCCTCTCTGGCCTCAGATCTAGGGCTTTTGCCTGGGGGTGGGACTTGGGCTTGTCTGACCCGAAACCGACCCGTCCAACTCGAACAATGGACATACATGGGCAAAGTTGGTTAAAAACTTGGACGGATTTGGACAAAAAAAGATCAACCCGGTTTCAATTTGGACGGATTTGGACATCACCTTTCATAACCCGAGGAATCCGAAAAATCCGAGTAGACGAGTACAGTGGCATACATGCTTGTAGGGCTGTTGTTATTTGTGGACGCGGAAAAAAGCGCGGGTCGTCTTTATTGCGAATCACACGAGATTACAATTGTGGCCGGGACCCGGGTGGCTCGGGTGTAGCGAGTCCGGGTTGCGGCGAGTTTTGATCAGGGGATTGTGGGAAAGATCTTCTGGGGGATCCCTTTGATCCGCGTCTCCACGTGGTGTTCGTGCGAGAGCTCTAAAGGGGCTGCCCAGGACAGGGGTTTTACAGGGAGAGGGTTTTGGAGAGGCTAAGGAATGTCCACCGTTGCTTTGTCCCTTCCGTGCTTCGCGCTTTCTCGGCTAGGGGGTTTTCGGCTTCGTTCCTCGGTTTTCGCGTCTTCCTCGTTCCTTGGTTGACCTCAGTGTCCTTGATCGTCGGTTCGCGGCGTCGATCGAGCTTTTGGCGTTGGCTTTTTGGCTTTGGCTTGGCTCCGGCGTGGATCTGGCTTTTGCTTTGCTTCGGCGCTTGCACTTGGACATAGCTGGGAGAGACTTGCGATGCTTTCGTTCTTCCGGACTTCGCGTCGTATCGGTTAGAACGTGCGGTGCTTTGCTCGTGGCCGGCGTAGTCGCTTGGCTTTGGCACTTGCGTTGCTTTGGCGCGGGCTTTACTGGGGCTTTGCTTTGGCTTCTTGCGTTGGCTTTAGCTTCAGCGTCAACTCGATCTTCTTCTTCGAACGACGTGGGCTACTTCTTCAGTGCTTCGACGATTTGCGTGTCGACTGGACTTCTCTTCTTCTCCGGGCTTCTTTGGCGTGATCGGAGTCGAAGAATGCTTTCGAAGATGGTGGGGGTAGCACCGATCCCCGTGCGACGGTTGTGGCATCGGCTTTTGTTGATGAAGACGACGAGGGTAGCGACGGTCTCCGTGCGACGGTTGTGGCGTCGGCTTTTGTTGATGAAGACGACGAGGGTAGCGACGGTCTCCGTGCGACGGTTGTGGCGTCGGCTTTTGTTGATGAAGACGACGAGAGTAGCGACGGTCTCCGTGCGACGGTTGTAGCGTCGACTTTTGTTGATGAAGACGACGGGGTAGCGACGCTTCAGACGATCTGCTCCAGGCTTTCTTCTTCGTGGATGGGGCAGGCGTTAGTCGAAGACGACGGGGTGATGACGCTTCGCTTCTCTCCTCCGGGCTTTGGGGCTTGATCGGGATCGAGGATTTGTTGGAGCCGACGGGGTAGTGCCGCTCCTCTTCTTCTCCGGGCTTTTGGGCTTGATCGGAGTCGAAGCTTGTTGGAGACGACGGGGTAGTGCCGCTCCTCTTCTTCTCCGGGCTTTTGGGCTTGATCGGAGTCGAAGCTTGTTGGAGACGACGGGGTAGTGCCGCTCCTCTTCTTCTCCGGCCTTTGCTTCTGGCGTCTTCGGAGTCGAAGGGTTCTTCTTCTCCGAGCTTTCTTCTTCGTGCACGGAGTCGAAGGGATGATCTTCGTGTGCAAGGGTCTTCACGTTGATGAGGACTTTCAGTAAGCCGATCCCTCGGGACAGGCTTGACTGTGCCTCGTGAAGCCTTGGGTCGATGAAGAAGCGTCTCCTCTTCTGCAGAGCTCTGGCGTTTCGTCTTCAATTTCCCGACCATTTTTTCCTTCCCCCACCCCCTCTATTTATAGGCAAAGAGGTGGGGAGAGAGATATGGGAACTTTTTAATTTTAAATCCCTTTTGTATCTCTCTCATAATTACCCGGATTTTATTCATCCATTGATAAGGGGAATAACATTTAGTTGTTTTCCTTTTCTGGCGGGTGCAATTATGGCTGGATTTTGCGCACGAAATCGATGGCGATCGGGCGCTTCGTCTTGTGCGTCGGATCGAGGGATCGGCGCAGATCCGCGTGTGTGCAGACGTCATACGCTACCTCCCCCCGCGCATGGCGGTATTTCTTTCCTTTTCTTTCTTTTCTTTCCTTTTCTTTTCTTTCCTTTTCTTTTCTTGTCTTTCTTTTCTTTCCTTTTTCTTTTCTTTCTTTTCTTTTCTTTCCTTTTCTTCCCTTTCCTTGCAGGGCCGGTCGGCCCCCCATGGGGTTCGGGTCCTACTAGGGCTGGCCCCATGTGGCTCGGGTCCTAGTAGGGGCCGGCCCCATGGGGTTCGGACCCTAGTAGGGGCTGGCCCCCCTTGGCGCATGGGGTCCGCTCCTCTTTGCCAGGTGCGAGTCGGGTCTGCGTGTCGGGTTTGCATCCGCGTCGACACACGTAAGTCGGGTTCGGGTCCGACGAAATTCGTGTGTCTACAAATGCCCCCTCAAGGACGAGTGCGTCGGTGAGAGCGTGTCGGGTTTGGACACGTAGGAATCGTAGAGCGCTTGTCCTTGATTCCTTTTGTGGGCAGGGTCGGGAGTCTATTTAAAGATCCCTACCCCCTCCATCCGTCATTGTGTTTCTTTGCGAAGGTTCCGTCGGCTTCTGGAGACTGCTGTCGGAAGAGAGCTGCCTGAGTTTGCACGCGACTTGCTCCGTCTTCCCGGTGTCGCCTCTTTCGTCGGCCTTGTGCTTCTGCGCGAAGGTTCTGCCGGCTTCTGGAGACTGCTGTCGGAAGAGAGCTGCCTGGGTTTGCACGCGACTTGCTCCGTCTTCCCGGTGTCGCCTCTTTCGTCGGCCTTGTGCTTCCGTGCGAAGGTTCTGCCGGCTTCTGAAGACCGCTGTCGGAAGAGAGCTGCCTGGGTTTGCACGCGACTTGCTCCGTCTTCCTGGTGTCGCCTCTTTCGTCGGCGGCGATGGTGCGCGATTTTGCCGTCGTTGCGAAGGCGGGCTCGAAGCGATGATGCGACGAGGCTCGAGGCGGGGAGGATGTAGGAGCGCGGCTGAGGTGCGGGTCGCCTTCGCCGCCTCTCTCTTCCTCCTTCTTTTTCTTCCTTTCTGTTTTTTTTTTTTTTTCTTTTCTTTTTTTTTTTTCTTCTTCTTCTTCGGCTCCGGCCTGTAGAAGCAGCAGCGGCAGCAGCGGGGCCGGCGGCACGGCGGCGCGGGGCTGAAGCGCGCGGGGCGGCGCTCGGGACTGCAGCGCGCGGGGCGGCGCGCGGGGCTGCAGCGCATGGTGGCCGGCCGCGTCGGGTTCGGGGCCGAGAAGGGCGGCGGCCGGGTCGGTGCGGGACCGAGAAGGGCGGCGGCCGGGTCGGGTTCGGGGCCGAGAAGGGCGGCGGCCGGGTCGGCTTCGGGGCGGCGCGCGGAGCCCAATGGGGGCGGCCCTGAGTTGCAGGCGAAGAAGAAGGAGAAGGAGGGGGGGTGCGGGCCCCCCCCTTCCCTTCTTGCTGTCGGTCTCCAATTGGAAGGGGGCGCGGGCCCCAGCGGCAGCTGCCGTGGCCCTCTTTTTTTTTTTTTTTTTTTTTTTTGACTTTGACTCCGGAGATGGCGATGGTAGCACTAGGTTTGTGGCGCATGAGTGCGCAAGTGGCTGTGGCCCTGGCTGGGTGGCGCTGGCGTGATGGGTCGACATGGGCGGTGTCGGCGCAGTCGGGCCGGCGCGATTGTGTCGGCGTGCTGGGTCGGCGCGGGCGCCGTGCGGGCCCGCGGGGGCGCATTGCGAAGGCTCGGGCGCCAGTGGTGGCGGGCCGATGAGTCGGGTGGTCCCCCTGACAGGGTGCAGGTCCCTTTTTTTTTTTTTGTACGCACTTGTCTTGACTTGCCTCCCTTCATGGTCTTCCAGGGCTCGCGTCTTCGAGAGTTTGACTTCCTCGGGCTGGATAGACGAGGACTTCTTCGACGGGAGGAGATGCCTTTGCTTTCCTTACACTCGTGTGCGCCGTCACCGCAGCTCAAGGCGGGAAGACCTTCTGTCGTTGCTCCGTGTCTTTGTGCACGAGCGCATCACGGAAGATGGAGTCGCGGATGCGACTTGTGGGATGCCAAAATTAAGCGAGAAGATTCATACTGACGAAGGGATCTCCATGAAGCTTCTGCGGCCGAGTTTGAATCTTCCGTTCCACCATTGCGATGAAGAGTTCGTACCTACGCCAGTTGTTGCCTCGAAGATATGCGCTAGGCTGACCCGATGGGGCACCGATTCTTGGCCTCGGGGAGACGTCCAGTACCTTTGCGGCTTTCGCGAGTGGATGGACGAGCTCTACGAGGTCTTTGGCGCGGAACCTGAGATGAACTTATTGGCCAAATTTCTGGTGCCGGCCCGTCGAGAGTACAGTCGTCCGGAGGGGATGTACCGCGCACTTTGTGAGCTTTGGTGTCCGGAAACTAACACCTTCCTTACTGGGGCGGGGGAGATAGGCATCTCGCTTCGTGACGTCCATATCGTTTCCGAGTGCCCCGAGGTGCGGAACTACTACCAAGAGGAGGTGTCTGCCTTGAAGGATCTGCTGGACAGCAGCTACGTTCCGAGTTCTTGCCTTCTTCTGTTCAAGGCACATGCTATCATTGCGGCGCGGGATCAATCAGATCGAGTGCGTCCTTCTTCTTGGGTCGACTTTTGGTTCAGAGGCGAGTATAGGTCTCCAGCGCCTTCGGCTCACCCGATGTGGAAGATCGCTCAGATGCAGAGACCTCCGCTTCGCTCCTTTGTGAGGCCTATCGACTCCTTGGCTCGAGAGAAGCACTCAATGGAGGGGAAGCAGTGCCCCTGGGAACTCCTTGGCCTGAAACGTGACAGCGAGGAGTGGCGATCGGTTTACCGAGCTGCCGGGCTGGTCATCTTCCTCTGCCGGTTCGTGCTTCCGTGTTCTGGGGAGGCTATTCGTCCGGGGACCTTCCTTGCTGCTTCCAGGATGGAGAGGGGCGAGCTCTTCAATCTAGCCCCGGCCATACTATGCGCCTTGTATCGGGCTCTCAGCGGGACTTACTGGGACTTGTCTGGCTCAGATAAGGCCAAGGAGGAGCTTGGCCGGTCGACCGTGTTCGGACCTTTACATTATTTGTACGGCTGGATAGCTCTGCATTTCCCGAAGGGGATCATTGCCAGGCGCGGGCATCCAGCCGAGCTACCTTTCCTACCCGGGGTAGGAGGGATCTTGAACGCCTTTATCAGTTGGGAGCGTCCGAAAGAGTGTGCTCGTACCCTTTTGATGAGGATGGGGAGCGTTGATTTTGAATTTCTGTCGGAGCATTCGGTGCTGCCTTTGGAGAGGTCGACTGTGTATGATAACGACGGGCTCCCGAACAGTCTTTACTGGAATATGGTAAGATGTCGTCCTGGCTACTTGGTCTGGCGCAAGGGGGACGTGGTGGAGGTGGAGCAGTACTCCCCCCATCGCTTTGCTCGCCAACAGGGGTTTCGGCAGGAAGTCCCTGGCATGCCTCAGCAGCTGCAGGGGCGTATCAGTCCACAGGAGGGTTACCGTCTGTGGGCTTCTCTCTACGCTCGCTTGACTGGCAGCAGTTTCTTTCCTGGGGCCAAATCCGGGTTTCGGGACGCTGCCACTCCGGAATACCGCAAGTGGGTTGAAGGGCGAGTTTCCCCTTTACTTGCAAGTTTTCCAATCGACGTCTTGGTGAGTAGCGGGTTCAGGAATTTCTGCTTCAATCATTCTGCGGGAGTGGAGGACCACCGCCTCCGACTGGGGCTTCAAAGAGCGCAGAGGAGCTGTAGTCGCCTTTCCAGTGCTCGTCGCGTCCCTTCTTCCGTTCCGGTGCTGGCTGCCGAGCTTACTAGTGCCCCTGGGGCATCTTGTTTCTCGAAGGCCGAAGTTGAGGGTACCCCTTCTAAGAGAAGAAAAGTGTGCATTCCTCGCGGGATGGTTCCGAGAGTTCCTTGTCTGATGGAGGACGCCGAGGAGCCTGGACTCCTGAAAGATGAGGTGATTCCTCCGTCTAGGACCTCTTCGTGTGACCACACAGGTATGGTGCTCTCTTTATTTTATTTAGCCTTTACTTTCAGGAAGTTTTATCACACTGAGCATCGTTTCTTCTTCTTGACCAGATTCCGTTATAGTGGTAGAGCGCGGAGCGATCTCTTCAAAGGCATCGCCCGGGCACTCGTCGACTGGCGCTGCGCAAGAAGTGCCTGGGGCATGCGGGCTAGATATCCCTTCGGACGATCTGGGTTTCCTTGGACTTTGCGGGGAGAACTTCCCTAGGGGCGACATTAACCTGGACGACATCGATATCGACGCCTTGTCTTTTGGCGAGGAGGCTGAAGTGACGAGCGTCGACAAGCGGCATTCCCCGATGACTGTGCCCTCGTGCCCTTTGGTGGAGACGGTTGTTGCAGCGGTAACGGAGGTTTCTCCGGTTCCACCACCCTTGTTGGCGCAGGCGGCTCCTGTTGCGGCTGCAGTGGGAGGGAAGGTCTTGCCTACCTACTCCGAGGCACCTCGCTCGGATTTGAGGCCGAGGAGCAGAGTCTCAGAGTTCCTTCTTGCGAGCTGCCGGCAGTATATCAAGTCGACGTTGGAATCTTTCCAACCTGCCGGCCTTGGCGCCCTCCAGGACTGGTGGTCGACGGACGGTGCGGAGTTTTGCGCGAGCCTGGCGGAGTTTAAAGTTGACAGCTCTCTTTTCGTCGCTCAGATGAACCTGCTTGTGACTGATAGCGAGACTTACCGATCCCGGCGGGCTTTGCTGGAGGGGAGCTCCCTTTCTGAGCTGGAGGCTGCTGAGGCGAGTCTAAGTCAGTCCGAGCATCAACTTGCGGAGGCTACGTCCAGTCTGTCGAAGGCTCAGAGGAAGGCGGAATCTGCGCGCACCTCACTTCGAAAGGCGGAGTCTCGTTTGGAGCGGGCCGAGGCCGCGGAGAGCGCTTTGAAGGCGAGTCACCTGAAGCAGCAGTCGGACTTGGCAACCCGTCGCGAGCTTCTGGCTGCTCGTCCCGTGGAGTTTCAGAGAGTGGAGGCGACTAGGGAGGAGCTGCTGCGCCGTCTTCAAGCTCTGGACACCTTCTTTTAATTGTGGCCTTCTTTCACAGGACTTATGCAATGTACTACCTTCGGTTCATTAATAATATCGCCTCGTTTTGCCACATCCTTTTCATGGAACTTTGTTGTCTTTTTCTTTTGGTCGGACTGAACCTGAAGTAACTTCTCAGGCTGCCTACGTACCCCCCTAAGGGGGATCAAGTCGCACGTAGTTCATTTTTTTTTTTTTTTGAACAAGGGGTGTGGCCTTGCTTTAGGCATAGTACCTTTTGAGGTACTTGCCGTTGATAGGGCCGAGTGTCAGCCCTTCTGGCGTGGTGAGGAGATAGGCGCCGTTGGAGTAGACTTCTTTGACGGAATGCGGGTCATCCCATTTGGCATCAAATTTCTTCCCTCCTCGATGTGAGAGAATGATGGGGCGTTTGACCGCCAGCACCAGTTCCCTTATCTGGAATGATCGAGGACGAATCTTCTTGTTGAAGGCGCGAGAGAGCCTGGCCTGATAATACTCCAGACGCTGTTGAGCCTCGAGGCGTCTTTCATCTAGTGCTTCCAATTCTGCTAGGCGGAGCTGGGCGTTGTCATCGCTGGTGAGGCCTTCCTGGACTGCTATCCTGAGTGACGGGATCTGGAGTTCGAGTGGAAGAACGGCTTCCACACCATAGACGAGGGAATACGGCGTTGCTTGCGTAGGCGTGCGGAAGGACGTCCGGTAAGCCCATAGTGCTTCGCCCATGCGCTCGTGCCAATCTTTCTTTGTCTTCGAGACGGTTTTCTCCAGCAGCTTGCACAGAGTCTTGTTGAAGGCTTCTGCTAGGCCGTTGGCCGGAGCGTTGTACATCGTCGAACAATTCTGCTTAATATTGTACAATGCGCAGAATTGGCTGACGGCAGCATTTTTGAACTGCTTCCCGTTATCTGTTACGATGTAGCGGGGGACTCCATAGCGGAAGATGATATCATTCTGGATAAAGCTGATGACGGAGTACTTTGTAACTTCCCTCAACGGTATTGCTTCAGCCCACTTGGAAAAGTAGTCCGTTGCCGCCAAGATATAGAGATGTTGCTTGGATGACTTGGGCAGAGGACCGACGATGTCGAGACCCCATCCGTCGAAAGGCCAAGACGCAATTGTTGGGTGTAAAGGCTCCGGAGGTTGACGGATGTAGTCCCCGTGCATTTGGCAAGCTTGACATCTTCTCGCATACTCCAAGCTGTCTTTGATCATGGCAGGCCAGTAGTATCCCATCCTTCTGACGCGGAAGTGAAGCTTCGGACCGGACTGGTGCGATCCACAGATCCCAGCGTGTACTTCTTCTAGCGCGGCTTCTGCTTCCTCTTTTGCGAGGCACCTCAGGAGTGTGCCGTCATAGCTTCGTCGGTACAGTTCACCATTGAAGTGGTAGAACCTTAGAGATCGTCGACGGATGTCACTTTTGCACTTCGGATCTTCGGGGAGTTTACCATGAACGAGATACTCCACAAACGGTTGCCTCCAGTCTTGTTCTTTAATCTCGAGGACATGCACCGCGTTGGTTTGAACCGGTATTTCGGGCGGACCCTCTTCTTTGGTGATCACGAATCTCCTGCAGACGGGGACGACGAGCGAACGTTCATCTGGAAACGGGAGTGTAGCCGCCAGATTTGCGAGTGCGTCAGCCTGCTGGTTGAGGTTTCGGGAAACGTGCTGAATGAAAGCAGCCTTGAGTTTTTCAAGGAGCTTCACAGCTTGCGCGTGCAACGGTACCAGGTCTTCTTTGTTGACTTCGTATGCCCCCAGGACTTGCTGGATCACGAGTTGAGAGTCGCCAAAGATTTCTAGTCCTTGAAGCTTCATTTCGTCGGCCAGTTCGAGACCAATGAGTAGGGCTTGATATTCTGCCACGTTGTTGGAACATGCTTCCGAGAGTAGGAATGAGAATGGGAGTATTTCGTTGTCTGGAGTGACAAAGATGACTCCGGCTTCCGCTATGTCTTGCCTAGCTGCGCCGTCGAAGAATATTTTCCAGGATGGGGCGACGTCGACGGAGAACACTTCTTCATCTGGGAGATCTTCTGATAACTCCCATTCTGCCGGGAGGGGGTATTCTGCGAGGAAGTCCGCGAGGGCCTGCCCTTTAACCGCTTTCTGTGGCACGAAGGTGATGTCGAATTCAAGTAGCAGCAGGGCCCACTTGGCCAGACGTTCGGAAAGCACTGGTCTCGACATGATGTATTTGAGTGGGTCAGCCTTCGAGACGAGTCTGATGGTGTGAGCGAGCATGTAGTGTCGCAGCTTTTTCGTGGCAAAGATGAGCGCTAAGCAGACCTTCTCGATTGGGGAGTAATTCAGCTCTGCGCCGACGAGAGTGCGACTTAAGTAGTAGCAAGCTGTCTCCACGCCAAGTTCATTGTTCTGGGCCAGGAGTGCCCCCAAGGGCTGCTCTTGGGCGGCGATGTAGAGGATGAGCGGCCTCCCTTGGACCGGTGCTGATAGGACTGGCGGCTTCAGTAGATATGCTTTGATGTTTTGGAATGCTTCTTGGCAAGCTTCATCCCATTTGAACGGCGCTCCTTTCTTCATGAGGCGACTAAAAGGGTGGCACTTTCCGGCCAGGTTGGCGATGAATCTTCGGATATACGCCAAGTACCCCTGGAGGCCTCTGAGGTCTCGCACTGTCTTTGGTGCGGGCATATTGATGATAGCATCAATTTTGGATTGATCTATCTCAATGCCACGATGTCGGACGACGAAGCCGAGGAACTTGCCCGAGGAGACTCCGAACGCGCACTTGAGCGGATTCATGCGGAGTTGGTACCTTCGAAGTCGTTTGAAGATTAGCTCGAGATCTTGTAGATGTGCCGATTTCTTCTTGGATTTCACCACGAGGTCGTCGACATAACACTCCACGTTTTGATGAAGAATGTCGTCGAAGATTTTCTGCATAGCTCGCTGGTAGGTGGCTCCCGCGTTCTTCAAGCCGAACGGCATTACCTTATAGCAGTAGATTCCTTTCGGTGTGCGGAATGCCGTGAGCTCCTCGTCCTTGGGTGCCATCCGAATCTGATTATAGCCCGATGATCCGTCCATGAAAGTGAGCACCTCGTGACCTGTCGTCGCGTCGACCATTAGCTCCGTGATTGGCAAGGGGAAGTCATCCTTTGGACATGCGTTGTTCAAGTCTCTGAAGTCCACGCACACTCGGATTTGGCCGTTCTTCTTTTTGACTGGGACGACACTAGAGATCCATGTCGGGTACTTGACCTCTCGAATGAAGCCGGCTTCGATCAACTTGTTAACTTCGCCTTCTATTTGGGGTACCAGTTCTGGTCGGTAGCGTCTTTGCCCTTGCTTGATAGCGCTGGCTCCGTGTTTGACGCTGAGCTGGTGCACTGCAATTTTTGGATCGAGGCCCGGCATCTCCTTGTAGGACCATGCGAAGACGTCTCTGTATTCTTTAAGCAGTTTGACGTATGCGGCTTCTTCCTCAGGAGTCAAGAGCGTGCTGACGAATGTAGGCCGAGGCTCCGTTTTCGTGCCCAAGTTGATTTCCTTCAAGTCATCAACGGTGGACTGCCCCCCTTCTTCGAGGACTGGCGGGGCATCGGGCAACTCGTCGTCCGAAGTAGAAGTGTCACCGTTGCCTGGATCCGTAATGGAGATATGATGGGCGGCAGCCATGGGTGGGTGGGTGGGTGTCGAAACGAAGTCCTCGATTGGCATCCCCAAATGATCGAATGCCGACTTCTTCTTTGATTGTTTGACTGGCCCGAGCCTCTCGAAGACGGATGTGCGTTTTCAATTCGACCAGTCTTTACCGCCTCTGGTTTGCTTCCGGAACAAGGCTTGGCATCGAGCCCGTCGTCGTCTTCTCCTGCTTCCTGGATGGCTGAGGTAGGTAGAGAGTGCATCGGAGATTGTCGATTCTTCAGCTGCTTCATCTACCATCCTTGCCTCGATGTAGTTCGAGGTGAAGGTCCTCTTTGCTGCGGTTCTGATGACCAACGGAGCTTGACTGGAGCCGATGCCTCGGCGGTTCGGGGGAATTTGTTCTCCGTTTTGAAACAGCCGAGCTTGAGTTCTCGTCATCCCATGTGGAGTTGCTGCTGGTGGGAGTGTGCCCATGGCGCTTTCCTCGTTGTAGCCAGCTCTGAACAGCAACTGAGCAGCATTTTGCCCCCAACTCCCTTCTGGCTTGAATCCGAGTTGCTCGCGGTCTGCCGATTCGACGGGTCTACTTGGGTTCGGAGCTTGCGTCAGACTAGGTAGTGGCACCGTCATTTCTTGCAGAGTGATGACATTGGCCTGAGATAACGATGGGGCCAACTTCTTTGTCGGAGTAGGAGGCGATCGCTCGGATTTTCGGAGCCACTGAGGCGCGAGACGCAGGACAGGTGCCGTTTGGATTGGCAACGGGGTATGTTGCGTTGCTCTTGGCTCGAAGCTGATGCGCATCCTTTGCCCAGGTTTTGGCGTTCCTTGGACCTTGAGTCTTGCCTTGTCAGAGGGTAGCGCCGGATTCGCGGGAAGAGGAGTCTTGTCCTGCTTCACTTCTTCAATCTTTTGGACTCGAGGAGCTTTAGCTGGAAGAACTTCCGCGACCAGCCCCTTTGCTTGGTAGAATTTAGCGTCGGCCAGGTGTGCCTCGGCCTCGTTGAATGGCTTGTCGTCCGCAACTATGCACCTCTCCACGCCTTCTTCGTAGTACTTGAGGCACTGGTGCCAGGTGGATACCACGATGCCGTTCTCGTGCAGCCATGGTCTTCCTAATAGAAGACGATATGATGTCTGGCAGTCGATGATGTGGAAGAGGACGTTGTATCCAGCGGGCCGATGGAAAGCTTCAAACGAATGATTCCGACAGTGGACTGTCCGCCCTGGTTGAACCCTTGAATGACCAACTGACTTGGCGAGAGCTGGTCGTCGATGATGCCGAGTTGCCGCATCGTCTGGATGGGCATGATGTTGACGGTGGAGCCACAGTTCAACAAGATTCGGTTCACTGGCTTCTCCTTGATGTATCCCGAAACGTAAAGAGGCCGGTTGTGCAATCGCGTCCCGAGTTGCAGGTCCTCGTCTGAAAAGGTTATCGTTGCATCATATGAGGCTACAGCTTTGCGCTTCTGGTCGTCCTTCCTCTTCCTCTTGTAGCTATCCGGATCGGCCAAGGCCGCAGCCATTGCCAGGCGAGCCTTCTTCGGGAGATGCAAAGCTTCTACGAGTGGCATGTGCAGGATTGCTTCGTCGTGAGAGGCGGTGCCCCCTTCGTCGGAATCGTCTCCCTCGTCGGTGGAGTCGCCTTCTTCAGAAGTCTCGCCTTTGTTCTTTCCTTCCGCCACTTCATGGACTTCGACCATGCAACAAGACATCTTGACGTGTTGGTCCACTGGGAGGAAGTGATTCGGGAAGAACACTTGCAAAGTTGTCAGCTCTGGAAGGCTCTGCTGAAGGATATCGTCTTGGCTTGCTGGCGGCACTTTGAAAGCCTTCCTCCCCGGAGCCTTGCTCTTCTTCTTGTAGGTCTTCTGCTTGGTGAATCCCCTCATCACACGGTCTTGTTTGAGCTTCTTTTCTTGCCATGGTTTTCGCCGCCGCGGTAGCATGACCCATGCTTCTTCGTCGGTGGATTCCCCTTCGCTAGGATGATGGTCGACAGCAGCAACTGGTTCCCTCGAAGGCACTTGTTCTTCCTGAGGCTCTACTGGCTCGTCTTCCGATCCCCAGCCGGTGGGCTTGATTTCGTCGATTGAAACGGACGGAGGCCTTGAGTAGAGGACGTAATAGTCGAACTTCCCCGAAGGCTGGCCTAGCAGACCGACTTCCGGATCTCCCTGCTCGTATCTTTTCTGGAGAGCGTATTGGGACGTAGCTTGACTGGAAGGGACTTGCTCTTCTCGAGGCTCTACTGGCGTGTCTTCCGATTCCCAGCCGGTGGGCTTGATTTCGTCGATTGAAACGGACGGAGGCCTTGAGTAGAGGACGTAATAGTCGAACTTCCCCGAAGGCTGGCCTAGCAGACCGACTTCCGGATCTCCCTGCTCGTATCTTTTTTGGAGAGCGTATTGGGACGTAGCTTGACTGGAAGGGACTTGCTCTTCTCGAGGCTCTACTGGCGCGTCTTCCGATTCCCAGCCGGTGGGCTTGATTTCGTCGATTGAAACGGACGGAGGCCTTGAGTAGAGGACGTAATAGTCGAACTTCCCCGAAGGCTGGCCTAGCAGACCGACTTCCGGATCTCCCTACTCGTATCTTTTCTGGAGAGCGTATTGGGACGTAGCTTGACTGGAAGGGACTTGCTCTTCTCGAGGCTCTACTGGCGCGTCTTCCGATTCCCAGCCGGTGGGCTTGATTTCATCGATTGAAACGGACGGAGGCCTTGAGTAGAGGACGTAATAGTCGAACTTCCCCGAAGGCTGGCCCAGCAGACCGACTTCTGGATCTCCTTGCTCGTATCTCCTTTGGAGCGCTCGTTGGGATGTAGCATTGCTTGGAAGAGGTGCTGATGCGAGCGATGATTGCCCCCAGGGCAGCGGCGTTTCTTCCTCGGAGAATGCAGGAGTACGTTGATGTTGCTTCGAGACTTTCTGCTGGGAAGTTGACTTAGCGATTGGCGCTTGACGGTTGATGCGCAATTTGGGCACGCTTCGTCGAGCGGCAACGAGTACCGGCGAGAAGGAGCCGAAGGTGATGGACGTCATGTTGGCCGTAGCAACCTCCCCGGAGTCGATCTCTATCTTCCCTTGCTTAGCGAGCGCCATGATTCTTTCCTTGAAGACGAAGCATCTTTCGATGGGATGACTCACCATCCGGTGGTATTTGCAGAAGAGAGGGTCGTCAACGCGATGCATCTGCTCGGGCCTCTTCGAAGGAGGGAGCTCTATCATCTTCTCTTGCAGCAGTTGGTCGAACATGGAGGAGACTTCCGAGTCTGGAAAAGGGTACTCCTTGGCTTCGAGCTCCTCTAGAGTCATCCTTTGTCTCGGAGGCGGAGGCGGCGGTATGGCGGCGCCCTTCCTCTGATCTGGCTTGCCACCGATCTTGAGCGGCTTGGAGGTTGAAGCGACGTCAGCAACATTGACTTGTTTCGGTTTCGTTGCCGGTGGCTTGTCCTTCTTTTCTATCTTCAAGAAATCCTTGTTCTTCGATTCCCCGCGATTTGCTAGGCTGAGTTCCATGTCATGAGCCCAAGTTGCGAGTTCTTCGAAAGACCGAGGCTTGATACCTTTGAGGATGTAGAGCAGACCCCAGTGCATGCCTTGGGTGCACATCTCGATGGCCGAGTCTTCAGACAAGCGGTCTCGTGAATTCAGCGTGAGGTTCCTCCACCTGTCGATGTAGTCGATCACTGGCTCATCCTTCCTTTGCTTGACGGCGGTGAGTTCGGTCATACTGACTGTACGTCTGGTGCTGTAGAAGCGATTGAGGAACTCCCTTTCCATCTGGTCCCAGCTGTCGATGGTCCCTGCAGGAAGATCAACGTACCAGTCGAACGCGTTGCCTTTGAGGGTGCGAACAAATTGCTTCACCATCTCGTCGCCATATGTGCCGGCATTATTGCAGGTCTCGATGAAGTGGGCGACGTGCTGTCTCGGATTTCCCTTTCCGTCGAAGTACTGAAACTTTGGCGGCTGGAATCCGACTGGGAAGCGTAGCTGCTGGATCCTCGTAGTGTAGGGCTTCGAGTATGCTGCCGTGATCGGAGGAAGGCTACTGCCATGGGAGCACATCATGTCGGCTATCAATGCTTGGACTTGCTGAGCACTCATCGCAGCCGCTGCCGGAGGTTGTGTGACCACTGAGGCTGGCGTTGGGGAGATGACATCCAATGGGACGGGAGCCGAAGAGAGCGCTGGAGTAACTGCTTGAACCGTCGGAGCAACTTCTGCAGGAGCGGGAGTTGAAGACGGAACTGGAGCGGCTACTGGAGAAGCGACGGGTTGGCTGACGGCTGCAGCGTCCTTTGCGCTTAGCTTTTGGAGCAGAGTGTTGATGTGACGATCCTTCTCCTCCATTAGCCGAGTAATTTGCGCCATATGCTTGCTCATCTGCATGACTTGTAGCTGAAGAGCGGACGGAGGGTGGTGACGGAGAACATCTCGGTGTTGCATGTTCGCATCCTCACCGTCATCATCAGAGATGTAGTTACGCCGACTTGCTTCTGGCTGATGATTGATGTTTGCCCCCTGCAGAGGAGGTGCAACGTCTGCCGGAGAACCCGAACGGGTTCGGGGTTGGGGCTGGTCCTCCCCAAACTTTTGGACATGGACTCCAGGATCGAGGCTCGTTTCTTCAAGCACCAGGGCCTCATCGGCGCTTTGGCGAGCATCTTCGGTAGTAGCTTCTGGCACGAAGACGTCCGCGAGAGTCCGTGTACGCCGAGTGTAGACGCGCACCATTGGAGGAGCATCACCCTCCGGATTTACTGGATCACCGTGTCGGAGTAGAGGAGACTCGGCGATTGGTGAGAGGCTTGGAGCAAACACGTCGTTGTTTGTTCCGGCCATTGCAAACTTCAAGCAGCTTCTTCAACCGTACGGATGAAAGGAGAAGAGGTCCCACCGGGCGTGCCAGAAATCTGTGGACGCGAAAAAAAGCGCGGGTCGTCTTTATTGCGAATCACACGAGATTACAATTGTGGCCGGGACCCGGGTGGCTCGGGTGTAGCGAGTCCGGGTTGTGGCGAGTTTTGATCAGGGGATTGTGGGAAAGATCTTCTGGGGGATCCCTTTGATCCGCGTCTCCACGTGGTGTTCGTGCGAGAGCTCTGAAGGGGCTGCCCAGGACAGGGGTTTTATAGGGAGAGGGTTTTGGAGAGGCTAAGGAATGTCCACCGTTGCTTTGTCCCTTCCGTGCTTCACGCTTTCTCGGCTAGGGGGTTTTCGGCTTCGTTCCTCGGTCTTCGCGTCTTCCTCGTTCCTTGCTTGACCTCAGTGTCCTTGATCGTCGGTTCGCGGCGTCGATCGAGCTTTTGGCGTTGGCTTTTTGGCTTTGGCTTGGCTCCGGCGTGGCTATGGCTTTTGCTTTGCTTCGGCGCTTGCACTTGGACGTAGCTGGGAGAGACTTGCGATGCTTTCGTTCTTCCGGACTTCGCGTCGTATCGGCTAGAACGTGTGGTGCTTTTGCTCGTGGCCGGCGTAGTCGCTTGGCTTTGGCACTTGCGTTGCTTTGGCGCGGGCTTTACTAGGGCTTTGCTTTGGTTTCTTGCGTTGGCTTTAGCTTCAGCGTCAACTCGATCTTCTTCTTCGAACGACGTGGGCTACTTCTTCAGTGCTTCGACGATTTGCGTGTCGACTGGACTTCTCTTCTTCTCCGGGCTTCTTTGGCGTGATCGGAGTCGAAGAATGCTTTCGAAGATGGTGGGGGTAGCACCGATCCCCGTGCGACGGTTGTGGCGTCGGCTTTTGTTGATGAAGACGACGAGGGTAGCGACGGTCTCCATGCGACGGCTGTGGCATCGGCTTTTGTTGATGAAGACGACGAGGGTAGCGACGGTCTCCGTGCGACGGTTGTGGCGTCGGCTTTTGTTGATGAAGACGACGAGGGTAGCGACGGTCTCCGTGCGACGGTTGTAGTGTCGACTTTTGTTGATGAAGACGACGGGGTAGCGACGCTTCAGACGATCTGCTCCAGGCTTTCTTCTTCGTGGATGGGGCAGGCGTTAGTCGAAGACGACGGGGTGATGACGCTTCGCTTCTTTCCTCCGGGCTTTGGGGCTTGATCGGGATCGAGGATTTGTTGGAGCCGACGGGGTAGTGCCGCTCCTCTTCTTCTCCGGGCTTTTGGGCTTGATCGGAGTCGAAGCTTGTTGGAGACGACGGGGTAGTGCCGCTCCTCTTCTTCTCCGGGCTTTTGGGCTTGATCGGAGTCGAAGCTTGTTGGAGACGACGGGGTAGTGCCGCTCCTCTTCTTCTCCGGGCTTTTGGGCTTGATCGGAGTCGAAGCTTGTTGGAGACGACGGGGTAGTGCCGCTCCTCTTCTTCTCCGGCCTTTGCTTCTGGCGTCTTCGGAGTCGAAGGGTTCTTCTTCTCCGAGCTTTCTTCTTCGTGCACGGAGTCGAAGGGATGATCTTCGTGTGCAAGGGTCTTCACGTTGATGAGGACTTTCAGTAAGCCGATCCCTCGGGACAGGCTTGACTGTGCCTCGTGAAGCCTTGGGTCGATGAAGAAGCGTCTCCTCTTCTGCAGAGCTCTGGCGTTTCGTCTTCAATTTCCCGACCATTTTTTCCTTCCCCCACCCCCTCTATTTATAGGCAAAGAGGTGGGGAGAGAGATATGGGAACTTTTTAATTTTAAATCCCTTTTGTATCTCTCTCATAATTACCCGGATTTTATTCATCCATTGATGAGGGGAATAACATTTAGTTGTTTTCCTTTTCTGGCGGGTGCAATTATGGCTGGATTTTGCGCACGAAATCGATGGCGATCGGGCGCTTCGTCTTGTGCGTCGGATCGAGGGATCGGCGCAGATCCGTGTGTGTGCAGACGTCATACGCTACCTCCCCCCGCGCATGGCGGTATTTCTTTCCTTTTCTTTCTTTTCTTTCCTTTTCTTTTCTTTCCTTTTCTTTTCTTTCCTTTCTTTTCTTTCCTTTTTCTTTTCTTTCTTTTCTTTTCTTTCCTTTTCTTCCCTTTCCTTGCAGGGCCGGCCGGCCCCCCATGGGGTTCGGGTCCTACTAGGGCCGGCCCCATGTGGCTCGGGTCCTAGTAGGGGCCGGCCCCATGGGGTTCGGACCCTAGTAGGGGCCGGCCCCCCTTGGCGCATGGGGTCCGCTCCTCTTTGCCAGGTGCGAGTCGGGTCTGCGTGTCGGGTTTGCATCCGCGTCGGCACACGTAAGTCGGGTTCGGGTCCGACGAAATTCGTGTGTCTACAATATTGATACATCATCATAGCCATTCGATGAATGTTTTAGAGAGAGAGAGAGATAGAGAGAGAGAAGTTGGCTGATTTTTTTTCGTAGTGGTGGCAATTATTGGTTAACAAAATAATTTCTTTATTTATTTTTGCTTTGATTTTAAAAGATCAAGTATTTATATTTATTTTGATCAAATTAAATCCATCCATTTTTTGGTAAATTGGGCAATCCGACATGGGCAAGCACAGGTTGAGCTTCCACGGGTTCCCAGGTTCCACGGACAAAAAGGATTGAGGTATGTGTAGGTTGGATTAGGCATGGATAGACCCTTCAACCCGCTCAAATCCCACCACTACTTTTGCCCATGAATTGGATGAATTTTTCATAAGTTAATTCGTTATGAATGACTTTATTCAACGATCGTTTGTATAGATCTTTGTTTTTCGTTGAATTTTTTTATTATTAAATATTTATTTTTGGTTCATCTCGTGGATATGGATTGCCAACTATTTCTTTTGATTTTTGTTATTGGTCCTTTGATTCATATTTGTTTTCCTTAGATGTGGCTTCATAAAACATTTCTGTGTCGGGTTCTGACCAAGCCCGAAATATTTAATCCGGGCCTGGGTTGGTTTGGGTACCCCCAAAAGTTTGGACTGGATCTGGATTTAGGATGACCTGACTCGAACCCGGCCCATTTTCAGCCTTACCTGCCATATCCAAATCAAATGACTTAAAATAGTCGCCCCGAACCACGGAATCACCATGGTTCGAGGTCCAGCCATCGATACATGTCCCCACCCGTTTGATCACCCGGCTCTTATGATGGGAGTCCTCTAGGGTTCTCGTGGTGGCATAGATCTCAATAATATGGAACCGTTCAAAAAGATGAAAATAACATGTGTGATGGCCGGACCCGAACCATGGGCGTCTAAGTTAAGGGCTTTATATCCAAATGTGCAATGCTATTCAGTCCGAAGGTTTTTCCGATTCCGCTCAGCCCGATTGATGTGTCAGTGTGCCATTGGTGGTGTAAATGACTTTAAAAAGTCGTTTACACCACCAGTTGCACACTGCCATGTCAATCGGGTTGCCAAAATCGGGAAAACCTTCAGGCTGAGTAGCATTTCTCTATCCAAACAGGCAGGGGTAGTGTCCGAACCCGGTCCAACCATTGGCACCCCTACCAACATCACTATCTCCATTAAAGAGAAATGCTATTCAGCCCCAAGGTTTTTTCGATTTCTCCGGCCCGATTGACGTGGTAGCGTGCAACTAGTGCTATTAAAGATTTTAAAACCGCTAGTGGGTTTCAGCCACCAGTTGCACATTGCCACGTCAATCGGGCCAATGAAATCGAGACAAACCTTCGGACTGAATAGCATTTCTCCTCCATTAAAATACCTGGGCATATTAAACAATTGTAACAAATAAAAATAAAAAATAAAAACAAGAAAACTCGCTTGGAAACATTCAACACAATGTCCAGCAAAAAATAATAATAATAATAATTCAACAAGATTGAGCTCTTACCCAAAAAAAAAAAAAAAAAGATAAATTACACATAGACCTTGTAGTTTGGCCAATTATCACTTACAACCCCTTATGTTTAAAACCCTACAAATATCCTTTGATAGTTTGAAAATCCATAAACATAGACCCCCTCTAGAGGGGGTGCAAGTGATGTGTTTTTTAAACTATATGGGGGCATTTGTAGGATTTTAAACATAAGGGGGAGTAAGTGATAATTGGTCAAACTAAAGGGGGTCTCTATGTAATTTACCCAAAAAAAAACACACACACAAATTTGACTCGCTATGCATATAGTCAAAGGACAATGATAGGGGAGCTCCATTAGGTGGCAACCATCCAACAGCTTACCAATTTATGTGAAAAACAAAACCAAGATAAAATACTTTTATTGCCCTCAAGAGCATGATACATACCCGGCCAGTATCAGCTTCATTCCCTTCACATTTTTTAAATAATACTTTTTGGGATTTGAGTTTTTCACTTTAAAAAATCCATAACGTCTTGTATACATATCGAAATTTTATAAAATTTATATTTGTGGAATCTCATTATGGAACTCTACAAAACTAGACTCATTTGCCTATGAAATTCTAAGAAAAAAATTTGGATATAAGACTACCCTAGGGTTGTAAAATAAACCCATCGGTTCGAGCCCTACCCAACCCGATCAATGGCCCGGCCCGAACACACCATGGAACGAATAGGAGACACAAAAGGATAGTTGGAAGAATGTGTCTGCTGGAAGTACTGTAGCTCCTGCAGTGAGGTTGAATGTGGCCCTCCATACCACAGAAATGAATGGTTGGAGGACTCCTTCTAGCCTTGGATCCCTCTATAAAAGGCGATTTTTGAGCCTTAGTTTCCTTTTTCTACTATGTTTTGCTCTTGGCCACTGTAGGCTTCTTTTTTTTAACTGTATCTACCACTGCCCATGGTTTTGCCTCTGTCCTCTGAACCGGCTCCCTGACTTCTTTGATTGTAGAACGGAGACTGTCGATTTGAACTTGCATAGTCTCCTTCTCGAATTTCAGTACGGCCAGCTGCTCTTCCAGATCTAAAACTTTGTGGGACAATGCTTCAACATCATGTTTGTAGTTATCGGAGAGATCAGACAGTCTCTATGTAACAACCGGTATTAGAAGAGAAAAAAGAAGAAGAAGAAAACTTAAAATTAAAAAAAAAAAAAAAATTAAAAATCCAAACCCAACCCAATCCTAAACCCAACCCAACATCTCTCTCTCTCTCATTCTCTCTCTCTTAATTCCCAAAACCCCACCCAACCCAAACCCATCCAAACCCGACCCGACCCCAACACCCAAACCCCCCAGCCGACCCTCTCTCTCTCTCTATTCTCTCTCTTCTCACCCATTTCTCAGATCTCTCTCTCTCTCATCGGAGCTCTCCCTCTCACCCGATCTCTCCCTTCTCTCTCCCGGATCGCTCCCATCTCTCTCGGATCTCTCATCTCCCTCTCGGATCTCTCATCTCTCATCTCTCTCGCCCGAATCCGACCGCCGCCCGGATCCCCGCCGCGAATCCCGTCGGCCCCTAATCCCGGGAAATCCTCCCCGAATCCCGCCGGTCGTCGCCGCTCCGAATCCCGCCGGTCACCGCCGCCCCTCCCCTCCCTTTAAGACCCCATGCTAGCCCCCTCCCCCTTCCCTCCTTCAGTCCTTTCCCTCATCCTCAGCCCGACCCCCTCACCCCCTTCACCGAGCCCCTCTTTCTCACCCCTGCCGCTGTGTGTGTGTGTGTGTTTGTGTGTCCTTCTTTCTCTCGTCTTCTGCCGGCGCCAACCCGACGGCTGCCACCCATCAACGGTGCCCCATCACCCTGCCACCTCGGCCAGCCAATCGCCTCGACGCCGTTCACCGTCGCACGGCCCCGACGCCGCTACCTGTCACCGACGGCCCGATCTCCGGTGCCCCATCGCTGACGACTCGAACCGCCCAATCTCCAACCTCCCTCTCTATGTTGCCAACCCGACCTGACATCCTGGCACCCCATCGCCGCAACTCGATGGCCGCCACCCTATCACCCCTCTCCCGTCGTTCGATCAACCCGATCCGGCGCCCCGTCGCACGATCCCGACGGCCCGATCCCTTATGCCTCGTCGCCGATGACCCCAACGGCCCGATCCCCTATCCCCGTCATCCGATCAACCCAACCCGGCTCTGTCACTGCCGGTCAACGCCGGCAGGCTGCCCGGCTATAACCCGGAGCCCTCCTCTCTCTCTCATGTGACTGTGTGTGTGTGTGCCTGGCCATCGGCCACTATATCGGCAGGCTGCCAACCATGGCCCGACCTCGGAGGCCTCTCCTCTCTCTCTCTCTCTCTCTCTCTCTCTCTCTCTCTCTCTCTCTCTCTCTCTATGCGTGGGTGAGCGCCTCCGACGAGCCTCGCCGCCCAACGACAATGAACCCCACCAGCCACCATCCAACCCAGGGTTCACCTCGACTCCCCTCTTCCAAGAAAATGTGTGTGCGAGCGTGAGCAAGCGGGTGCGAGCACCTTGACCCCGGTAATCCTTTGGACGGCCGACGCCGACAACCTCAAACGTCCCTCTCTTTTTCTCTCTCTCTCGACATAGGACTGATAGTGTGCATGTGTGTGCATATGCGATCACGAGAGCATGATCGAGCGGTGCAAGCACGAGCTTCCATCCTGAATCAACATGACCCCCTCTTCCCACAGATCTCCATCTCTCTCTCTCTCTCTCTCTCTCTCTCTCTCTCTCTCTCTCTCTCTCTCTCTCTCTCTCTCTCTTCCGATCTCTCTCTATATGTGTGGCTGCGAGCAGCCGACCGAAGCAGAGGCAGCCAGCGACGGAGAAGATCAGCCGACTGGAGAAGTTGCAGCTGGAGCCGACAACCCCCATCAGCAGGTCAGCCGCCCCCCTTCGTTTCCCTATTTTTTTAGTGCTGTTGAGACCAACTTGACCCCTAGCCCTTGTGGCATAATCCCTTGTTGCGGCTAAGGCTGCCAGCATGGTGGCCAACAGATGTGCAGTCGGCAAATCTCGACCAAGACCCAGCCAGGCCCCCATTTGGGCTGATGACCAACCTGCGACCCTACCACTAACCAAATCCAGTCCCCCTCTACCCTCGCTATTGTGAGCGCCGATAACCTGCTGTCGGCAGTGAAGTAGCGAGTGGCTCTGACCACCCTCGGCCTAGCATCACCCCAAGTGCCTTATGATTAGTAGTCAAGAAAGCCCACTTGAGACTAACCGATCTTATCGAGCGATGTTGCACCTTGTGCATGGCGATGAACCACCGTAGGTTATGCAACCCTACATCATCGATCACACCATTTTATGTGTAAACGAGACGGTGCCCAATGGCTCCTAGAGCTTCTTCCGACCAATTCCGGGATTCGACCGGTTAAGGCAGGATAGTCACCGCCCATCCGGGTCTAGGCTAGGCAGGCTTGTAGGTTGTAATTGTCGATCTAGTCCCTCGAGCTCACACTCGAGATTAGCGGGCCTGATCTCATCGGGTCGCGCATGCCTCAGAATTGTTAATACCGATGTGGGTCAGACCGCCTTGTATAGTTATTTGTCACGAGACCGACCCCCCTTGGCGGCAACAATACACTAAGTGGGCCACCGGTGCGATTCCTGTGTGAGTCCCTCATTTAAGAGAACGAATCATCTAGATCCGCATTTAGCCCGAAGTCATCTCGGGCGGATGACGAATCGACCCCCCAATCTTATTTATAACTGGCCCTACTGTTGCACACCTTGGTGTGATGCGAAAGAACCCTCGGAACATGATAGCATGCTAGTGGCAACAACCGACGCGAGTACGATCGTCTAGTTGGACTAGTATAATTGGATCTTAGTGCGACTCTTCGCATCGGCAATGCCGACTAACTGAGACTTTAGTATCGTTTTACGTGCCGATGGACCGGCGTCCGATGACGCCTAAAATTCTCGACTCGGCCAACTCGGCCCTAAAACCGTATTACTCGGTAGCAAGCATTGACCATGGGTCCGCTATGTGTGAATTTGGCAGTGCGTAACTGGGACGATCCAGCCGTAGATGGAGCAGAGACGGATCAAGGGCAGTTAACGGGAGTCTGTGCATGATCGACAACCAGGTGACATCTACTCCCCTTCCCGTGGTCTTTGATAGTAGGAAATGAGAACAACTAGGGTAGGTGTCCATGGTATTGCATGCGGGTCCCGTCGGGCATCGCCGTATGTGGTCACGTGGACCCCTCCTTGCATGTGAAGTCGCGAGCCCGGCGATGCATGCTTTAAAATATTATTAAAATAAACATGCTTTAAAATTATTCATGCTTTAAAATATTAATAGCATAATCATGCTTTAAAATATTAACAACAATTATTGCATGGATACCGTAATTAGGTATCCCCTTAAAATAGAAATATGATTTGATTAAATAATGACTATCGGGATCCATCCTACTAAAAGGAGTGGCAACCCTAATATATTGGTTTTGGGGGAGTGTAGGTCGAATCGCTTTAAGAGCGAGGTGACCTTTAGCTGTAGTGCTATTATGGGTTGCGAGAGCAGTGCGGGACCCAGGTTAAAAATGTTGCAAATCATTAATCACCGTATGCATTTTTTTTTATTTGTCTCAGTATGTGTAAAAATAATATTTACTGTATGAAGTATTTAATACTTTATTAATGGGTGAAATTGAGAAGATTAGGACCTCGTGCGCGCAAGGACCGTGAACCACCCTGCCCGCACAGCTGAAGTTCAGTAGGCTATGGGGTCACGGGCAAGGATTGTGGTGAAGCCAATAGGTGGTGCCCTCGAGTAGGGATTGGCCTAGCAATTCATGTCCCGGGGTAGTTGAAGACCCTAAAGAAAGCAAGTTAGGCGGTAGAGCTCCACCGTGAAAGACGGGAAATCTCTTATGATCATATGGGTTATTTGCGCATGGTGTCGGAGTATGCGCGGCGAGAGAGTTGGCCCTCTACATCGAAATAAAAGGCCCTATAGTAATGCCCGACCGGGGGCAGGATGAACAAAATATCCGGGGTTCACATTAGGATAGATATTTTATATAATTGCTAATTAACAACTATGAAATCTTAATGTTAGATTATAGAATGGTAGAGCGTGATAACCTAGTGACATTTAGATGATCATTTTACTTGTTCATTAATACTGTAGAATATTGAACGAACTTTATGTTAGACAATCTAGTGACAGTAGGTATTGCATGAGAACAAAGACTATTGGTAGGATTGGATTATCCCTCTATAAATATTAATAATCTGTACTAGGGCTGTTAAATTTAATTCAATTAGCTTGGTTGTCTCATATTATTAAAGACTAATAGGATGTCACTAGCCATTAATTTGGATAATCTCCCAATTTTCTATTGGGGGCTACTCTTTCCCACGAGTAGACTCTCCTGCAGGTGTGGAGGTTTAGGTGTTGCAGTGGGAGGTTGGAGGCGGAGTTAGAGTTGTGATAGTATTCCACCTTCAGTGTATCGTCTTGTAGCTTTTCCTATTCTAGCAGTATAATCGATTGGATTGGAATAAAGATTATTTAGTTTAGTCAGTGTTTGATGACTATTAGTGGTGATGATCCAACTGAATTCTTTTGGGTAGGCCTCTCCTCAAGGCCCCAAGCCTAGAATAGCTCACAATAAAATATAAATCTTAAAGTGACTTAATTGACTAGCCCTGTAGATAGGACCTCTAAACCAGTGCCCGAGTGCTAGAGAGCGGGCGAGGCTACTCGGCTCGCCATTAGAGACTTGAGTCTCGTGCTCCCTTAAGAGGGACTTCTGTCAGCATGTGAGGCACTAGCAGGCCGCACATGCTGAGAGGATAGCCCGGTTGAAGGTCGAGCGTGATCATCTTTATCGAAAATTTTTAGCTCTCGGTTTCCTCTTAATAAAATATTTTTAAAAATTAAATTTTAAAATACTCTGTTTTCTCCCTCATCATTCTTCTTCAGTTAAGAGAGAATCGCAGCCCTGTGAGAAACCCTAATTGGTGTAGTTAGTTGACCAAACCCTAAAATCCCTTGGTTTTTCTCACCTCACACCCCAGGAGTCGGTTTCAGATTTTTGGGGCGTGACACTCTAATTCTTCAGAGAGTTCAGTATTTTGCAAGCACACATCAAGTAATATGCAAAGTCTAAACACAAAGACAGAAAAACATGGCTCCGGTACCAATTGAAATTCACTAGATTGTAGGGATTCAATAAGGAGGTTCCTAGAGTACAGATGAAACACTCAACCTGATAAAATTTTCACAGACGATCGCCTACCTCAACAACACAATGCATACTAATCACTGCGTTAATAAATTTTATCTTTCCTTGGTTCGCTCACTAATTGCGCTCACTAATGATTTTTAGGTTAGCATGCAGTAGGCAATTCGCTCCTCTCCTCGCAATGTAGAAACACATGTGAGGATCTAGGAGCTTACTACGTGTTGGGGAGAAAGCATACAAGGTTATGCGAGAAAGTAAAGCACGCAGTTGATTTTTACGTGGAAACCTCGAAGGAAAAAACCATATCGGGATTGTGATCTTGAAGGTGTAAGTGATCCATTAAAAAGGGTAAAGGTACAGAGATCAAAGAGTTACCCCGGATAAGCTACTATGATCCACAACCTTACCCTACCGATTCCGCGTAGCAGGAACACCACGAATTGCTCAGCATGATGCCCCGGCACCATCACAAGTAAACTCTCGTAACCTCCTTTCATTAATCTCTATTGCTTTCCACCCTCAGCCTTCTAAATACAGTTAGCTTCACACCCAGCTCGCACGTGCGTACCCGAGCACTCATAGCCACGAGGCACCTTCACTCGTCATCAAGGAGTGAACCCATGGGTACCTACCCTCCAAGGTTTTGTCTCCTCCAATTTTCAATGATGGGACCTTCAAGCCATGGCGAAGGATTTCTGCTCGAGGATATCCAATCCTCCAAGGATTTCTCTGCTCCCCACTCGAAGTAACCTAGCAACTGGTATTTTCATGCCCTATCCGAGGCCGACCCAATACACATGGGTTTTAGGGTTGATTTATAAGGAACAAATCATTAAGGAAAGGGATTCGGTCAAACTCAAAAAAACGTCCAATGCCAGAGGGATGGAAAACCAAAATCACCTAAGCAAGATATCAGAAGATCTGCACAACGTCCTCGTGGAGAAGATATTTCAAAAAGTTCTCTTATTCAGATCAAGAGTAGGATTTTCGATCGGCTATCTCCGTTTTGGAATGGTATCTTCAAAGTCTTTAGAGCTTTTCATTTCGGTAGTAGATTTGTGTTAGGAGATGGCAAGGATATTAAATTTTAGAAGACAAATGGATAGGTGAAAATCCACTTCAAGAGTTATTTTTGGAGCTTTTATCTTTTAGCCATATAGAAACAATTCATGTTCCTTATGTAAGGGAGAAGTTGAAAAGGTTGATCTCCTCATTCAATGCCCTTTTTTTAGGGAAGTATGGATTCATTTCCGGAGGAAAATCCATGCCTTCAGCTCTCCTGCATCTCTATCTCTCTCAACCCATACCCAAAACCGATTGCCTCTCTAATTTGTTTATACTCGATAATACAATTCAACTCCAAACTCATTGTTATATGTCCAAATTTTAACCAAACTCATATCCCTACCCAAACTTACACTTAACTAAAACCAAATGTAATAAGAACCAAAAGAGCTTCTTAATGTTGCATTGTGATACCTTGATTTTTTTTCTCAAGCAAACAAATAGTATAATACTAAAACAATGCCCTCTCTCGTGGGTTCTGACATGTGGAACTCTATTAAAGACTAAAAGCCCTCTCATCCATTGTGAGAACACGATTTTTTTTTCTTTTGCCGGATTAGGAAGAATCGTTTCCTCTCATCCTGATCTTTTTTATCCGTAATAAAAACCCATTTACCCACCCTCTTTAATTCTCTCTTTAACGTACTCCTTTACCTTCACCTATTGAATTCTCTGTTTTTAATGGTCTCTCTCATTTCATGCACAATTGGTTGGAGATGATGGGAGGCAAGGATGGAGATGCCCACAATTGATTTTTTTATTTTCCTTTAGTTTTCCTTCTTTTCTCCTTTTCTCTTCTTCTTTCTTCCAATTTTTTGGTTGTATTGATGGTTTTGACACTTTCAAGGTCCAAGACTTCGTCGTCTCCCTCGCCATGGAGGAAGGTTAGACAACCCCAAATTAGGATGTCCACAGGGAGTCATTTTTTCTTAGTTTTTTTTTAAAAAATTCTTCTCTTTTTCTTTTGTCTGATTTCGAAGCGTCGTCTTTTCTCATTCTTTTTCTCATTCTGATAATTTTCTTCCCTAATAAAGCCCTTTTACCCCACCTTTTGGGTTATGATAATAATTTTGACACTTCAAGGTCCGATACATCGCCGTCTCCCTCACCATGGAGGAGGGCTTGGACGGCCACAAAGTGAAAATTGTACGAATCTGTCTCTTCTCTTTTATTTTATTTTTTTTTAATTTTAGTATAAAAAATGGGTTGGTTGGCGAATCAATGGTCATCTCCGCATTGGATTTGATGTTGCTCCTTAGTAATCAATTTTGGGATGGAGTTTGGTTGTAACCCTTTAAAGAATAGTCCCATGTGAAAAGTTCATCAATCATTCAATGTATATGGGCATTTGAGATATTCAATTTCATCGATATCATGTATAAAAAATGGTAGATAATTTTGTTCAAGGTACTGGATTTGATTATTGGGGAAAAAAACCATGTTTTGGGAAAAAATATGTTAATCCTTTTTTCTTTTCGTACTTTTGTTCTTATGAAGATGAATAACATTGGTCTACACCAATATTCTTTTAATATATAGTTCCTTTTAATTTTGTTCATCTTTTTATAGCTCTAATGTGCATTATTTCTTATGCATGTTGGATTTCTTGATGCACATCGTGATGGAGTGCACTGCTGTTGGGAAGCTCTGTTGGAAATAAATCCCTGGCAGAGGCCCGCAGCGGAAGCAAAGTGATGGTCCGAGGACCGTGAGCGGTGTGCGTTACATATCAAAAATTTCATCGAAACGATCTATATATGCGTGTATGAAACTAGCATGGCAACTACTCGAACCCCTAACGACGATCTAACGCAAACGAACAATCTAGCATGAATGCATGTTCTAATTATGTTAGATCTACTTGTTAGAGATCATACCTGCGTGCGAAATCTTTCACCGCGACAAATTTCTTCTTTGTCGATGGAGACGGGCTACGGATCTGCTCGACATAGCTTCAGTGCGACAGTCATAACTTTTTGCTCCGAACTCCGATTGGGCTGAAATTTGGACTGCAGGTAGCCAACTTCGAGACGGAACTTTTGCAACAAGTTTCACGTCGTTTGGACTTCTGTAGCTCCCGGAATCACAGAAACAACGCTGATTTTCTGTGCAGATTCTGGACAGCAAAAGGTTGCGGGAGACGCCTTCTAGTTCACCCGATCTCACACGATGCACGGCACCTCGTCGATGGATCTCTGAGTGCCTCCATACGACGAGCCTTCTCCTTCTACGAAACACCATGCGAGGAAGACGAGTCGCCATCCAATGGCGCAAGTGAGGGAGAGAGAGACGAGAGAGGAGATGCGAAGAGAGGAGAGGGGGCGGCTAGGGTTTCCCCATGCCATGGCCGGCCCTAGGGCTTGCATAACTCTATCAATTTCGTGCCCCCTCTCTCTCCTTCTCATATATATAGCCGGCCTATCCATATGGATAAGGACAGTATGGATAAGGATGATTGATTCAAACCTTATCCCTATATATCTCTTCTTTATCTCTATCCTTTCCTTGTTTTCGAAAACGGTCAAAACCAGCCCGTTTTCTGCGCCTCATTACCGGCCCCTTCATCGGAGGCAACAACCTCCCGAAACTAATGGGGCCGGCCTTGACCAGTCTCTCAACACTTAGGGCCGGCCCCCTTAGTGCATAGTGGCGCATGGTATGACCAAAACGCCCTTATGCCACTAGTTGGCCGTTCCTCGTGTACGAGACTTTACAAGGCACACATAAGTGAAGTGCACCAGTGATTTCACTATTCTCTGAGATTCCCGTAGGGTGCCCCTAGTGAAGTCAACTAGTCAACTCGCAACATGTCCCGGTGCATCGCACCCATGTGGCAAAGTCCACTTATGGCAAGGAATTGCTATATGCGTCTCTGCACTAACCTAGGGTTTCCCCTTAGTGCACACACGTAGCTACGCATCTACCGAGCACTAGTGCGAAGCACTCACGGAGCGTATGCTTGGACTTCTCGCTTCCTCTAACTACGTTCTGTGTTTCGATGAGATGGTATAAGAACCATACATAATGTCGATAAGGTGGAACCTTCAGGGACCAGGGTTCATGGCTTCCAACTCAGACTCGATCGACACACTACCCGAGTGTACCATCGATCCTCTGAGTCCGAGTTAACCTGCGTAGCCACCCAGAGTGCGACGCAGGCTGCACTCCAATCCCCCCGGACTTACTATGTTCTCCCACATACCCCTGCTCTCCGCTTAGTATGGTAAACTCGCTGTCCCTCCACTGGTGCCATGATGCAACTCGAGCGGTGGAGAATACCGTCAGACTCGAGTGCTCATATGACTCGTTTCCTTCCAGGTTGACTACGTACATCGTACCTCCGATAACTCTGTCGAGTAACCGGATCCGTCACCAGTCGAACTGATGACCACCTGGCCAGGGTTTAATACGACGTAGGTCAGACCAAGGAACGCACCTCCCGTTAGGGGTGTGGATAGCCTGCAGGAGTGACATGCTGATGCAACGCCAGCCGGGTAACCCAGTACACCGTGGTTTTGGATCACTGCATCCGGATCCTCACACATTGGTGCGCCAAAGCACCACACAACTGGTTAGTCCACCAGACACGGTTCCTCAGGATTTAGGACCGTTTTACCCTAAGCAGAAACACGGTTTAGTGCACCGATGTCTGCTCATCGATCTGTGCACCGTGTTGGTTCCGTTCGGCCACAGACACTGTGCCTGGTAATGACCGTGGTGGAGACACCCACGCTCTGTCATCCCAACAGCTTAACCTGATAGGGCGACCAACCCTAATCAGAGCTGCGAACGTATTTAGGTTACATGGGACCAGTCCCTTGAGTCTCCCACTCAAGAGGATTACCATGTAGCCATGGCTCTCTGTTCTGTAATCAGAACACGTACTAAGGTACGTACCAATATACAATCCTATACTATCAACCATACATAGCTAAACTACAGGTATTTACGAGCTATAGACCTCACCAATTCTAACAATCTCCCACTAGGTCTAACGAGGAATAACGGTGTTGATCTCTGTAGCTTCTACATGCTGCCCAAAAGCCTTTGCAGGAATTCCTTAAAGGAATTAGCAACATTGTCTGTAGATTCCACCTCAGTACCGCTACTTGCATTTCCTCCTATAACTGTCAGATCAAGTGGAGTTTGTACTTGATGGGTTTCCCCTCACGGCGGTGCCTAGTCTCCTTGGACCTTGCTTACCGCTCTTCTGTTGCAACAACAGATAACTGAGCTTCTGGTACGCGTCCCAAGTTCCCTAAGAACTTCCTAAGCCTTACCACCTGATATATTACCTAGCACGCAACAACGTGCTAAGCCTCTGTGGTAGAGTCTGTGATGCACTCTTGCTTCACACTCTACCATCTACCGCTTCTAATCCCAAGATAAAAATAATCCCTGAAATCGATTCTCTGGAACACACATCTGACACTAAAGTTAGATCCTGTGTGTCCAATCGATATCAGGACCTGTGAAGTGCAAGCTAACTCACAATCCTTACTTAACGAGGATTTCTGAGTATACCCTTCACATCGGTCCAAAGATCTGGACCCGGGTTCGACTGAAACCGACCCATCTTCCTGCTGCGCAATAGATCTCTAGCCTCGTAAAATGAATCTGGCTAGAATCTTATCTTCATGCGTAGCCTGTGACAGCAAGAGAATCTTGCTCTGGTTGTCTCGAGTTACCTTGATTCCCAGAGCATAACTCGCCTCACTAGGGTCTTTCACATCGAATTGTGATGACTACAAACCTTTACCGTAAACAATATTCCTACGTCATTTTCAATCAGTAGAATATTGTTAACGTAAAGTACTGAATATACCCTTGTAGCTATTTCATCTTTCCTGTACCATCTTGGTTTATCCTCATTTTGATCAAATCCGTATGAGCGGATTCCCTTGATTAAAATAGATATTCCAACCTGGATGCTTGCATCAGTCCATAAATGGACCGTTGCAACTTGCATTCTAAATCTTCCTAACCTACTGACACAAAGCCTGGGGCTACATCATCCATATGTCCTTTCCAAATTTCCGTTAGGGAATAACTGTCTTGACATCCATCAACCAGATCTCCCAACTATAATGGGCTGTGATGGATTAAGAGGATCCGTTATAGACTTAGGCATAGCTACCAGTGAGATGGTTTTGACATAGTCAATCCCTTCTCCTTTGGTAACTAATCTAGCTACTTAAGTCTTAACCGGGTGCTCTTCTTATACACCTCCTACACCCCGAAGGATGATAGTGCTATAAGTGTCAAGACTGTTCCAAGGAACATTGATGCAAGCTTGCCTCCATGGTCTTTTGTCAGTCAGAGCTGTCGGAAGCTCCCACTACTTCTTCGTAGCTCTAGGGATCATCCTCCTGAAACTCTGGATTAACTATCAAAGTTTCTCCATAGTATCTTTCAGGAGCTCTGATAGTCCCACAACGACGAGGTGGTGGTGGTACAAAGGAAGCTCCCACTACTTCTTCGTAGCTCTAGGGATCATCCTCCTGAAACTCTGGATTAACTATCGAAGTTTCTCCATAGTATCTTTCAGGAGCTCTGATGGTCCCACAACGACGAGGTGGTGGTGGTACAAAAGTAAATTGTTTCTACAGTACCTGGTATACCAGTTTCTTGTAATATCTACTCCCACTACGTTTTCAGATGCGCACTCTCTACCAGTACCCAGTAGTTCACCCAGAACTACCTTACTGATAAACTTATGGTCTAGAATATAATCCTGGTCTAGATAAATGGTATTCGTAGAAACGATTACCTTCCAAACCTCAAGATCATAGAATAGTCCACCTTATGCCTCCTAAGGGTAACCTACAAACAGATATACCTGGAACTATATCTCCATCTCATCCCTCTTGTCCTTTTGCACAAGTGCAGGACAACCCTATATCTCAAGACACTATAGTGTCAGCTTTCGCTTAGACCATAGCTCTCTATAGGTCTGAGGCACTGATCTAGATGAGAGATAGTTTCAGATATAAGCTACTGTTTTAAGGTACAACCACACCAAAGGTGGGTAGTACACTTGGCAATATTCATCATACTACGGACCATGTCAAACAGAGTCCGATTCCTTCTCTCGGAGACTTCATTCTGACGTGTCATCCTTGGAGCATTTAACTGGGATATAATCCCATGCTCCTTTAGGATCCTATGGAACTCGTCCGATAGTGACTTATTCCTTCGATTAAATCGAAGAGTCTTCTATCGTCTAGACGCTCTTGGAATCATAGACGTTAAAATAACTAACACCAATACCTTAGTGGCCCTTTTAGTTATTCTGCCTTCTAGATAACACTCATAGGTTAGAAGGATCTCCGATGAATCTGTGAACAGAAACTCGGCCTTCTGTTATCTCTGAATTTATCTAAGGCAGAATATCTAAATCAGAGGGGTCACAAATGGAATAGCTTCTCCGAAGGATTTAGATGAATTTTAATTAGACGCTGCAGCTGTCACGAAATCTATTTCTGAATTAGGATTAAATACAAAGAGATTATTCTGATCTATTCCTCTAGTAATGAAGCTATCTATTCAGTTTAAGATACACACCAACGGTGCTGTCTAAAACAAAAAACTTCATTTACCAAGGAGGAAACAGAACTACATCTCTAAAGATCAAAATCCGTGTTTCGGAAAAACTAAAACAATCATATCTAACAGCTTCCGCAGCGGCTTATGGCATCAGTACCTATGTTAGGATTCCTTCACTATAAAGTAGCCTTCTGCTTTCCTTGAATTTCTGTAGACCCGAAGTCTACATTCCAAGAAGCATAAGAACTGCTACTAGATAGCGACTCAACTCCTAACATCCAGAGGCCATACTCAATCTTCAAATACCCCCTATGCTCGCCACAGCGAAAATACTTCTGTCCTTGGCGTTACCAGACTTAGGATTCCATACCAGTTTCTGCACTAGAATAGTTTTCGATCTCTTATAAGTTACTCCCTTAGGTTCTTCTATAGAAGAACTAGGTTAAGCACTAAAGGCTTTGCCTTTAATCTTGATCCCATCCTATGTCTCTTGGAAATCGCCTTAGAAGTTCTGCGTTTATCATCTCTAACTTGTTAAAGCTAAAGTCTCTGATAACGCCTTCGAAGGTTCCAGACAAGGATATAAGACAGACGTCTTCCACCACCTCTCGTCATCTGGTACCATGTCTTTGGAATCTAGTTCGATCTGGAACTCAAAGATGTGTTCCCGAACAAGCATTCCCTCAGACATCTCGGTACCGACAAGTATCTTAGTGGAAAAGCGATAAGTCTACTGACTTCGCCTTCCAGACATCTTATGCAAGTAAAACTTTATTAGAGAAGACCCGACATATCTCTGACTCGCTTCTAAAGAGATGTCCGCAAGTCTGCTATAACATAGCACTTGCACATCTCGTTAGACTCTCGCTAGTCGTTATATGCCCTAGTTAGTGCCCTAGTGATATCTGGACCCATTATGTCTAGTACATGGATATTTAGATTGCAAGCCAATGTACGTTTACTACCCTAAGCATAAGCTAAAGATAGCTTCCGCTCTACGTAGTTAGAGACCCGATAACTGGTTCTCTTATGGGATAACGGATAGGGGAACTATATGGTTGAATGAAAACGAATGCAAAATGACTTATTTTATGGATTTTGAAAATAAGCTAATTATATCCAAATGTCAGCGCTACCCTCATAGCGAAGACACCTCTATGGATTAATTTAACCATGTATGTAAGATCTCGGAATAGGCTGCACCTGTCCGAGGGGGCAGTGTGCAGGTCATCCGCTTACACGGGTCTTTCCCTTGACCCTATCCAAATCTGCCAACTAAGGGCTTTGATGAACCATGGTTATCTTTTGGCCAGTACCACGTGATCACCATTGTCTTCGCAACGAATACCTCACGTGTACTTCGGATGCTTAACCACGAGCCTAGGCAATTACGGAACGGAAGTTCTAACGGCCCCCACGAGGGTGAGTAAAGCATGAACCCTTGGCGCCGTAACCGACATATCCGAGGGAGATCACTAAGTAACTTGGCATGGAAAAACACAGCTCTCACCCGAGGGGGTTGTTGAGTTATGCCTTCCCACCCGAGCACGAAGTGATTGGCCGTGGAGGCCAGGGGATCTCTAAAAGTCCTTTCTTGCATCCCTTATTAAATTTGAGGGTTATTTAATGCAAGTATGAGTGTACTCTAAGGTCACGACAACCTATACACTAGACCCTGGTCACACCGTGCTCCCACTAGCGTTTCAAGCCTTTCGTGAAGCATTAATCGATCTTGGAATATCATAGTCCCTGCCTCAAGTGGATTTCTCCACTCAAGGGTCACATTACATATCCCAAGAACATCGATGCTTCGCAAACTTGGCTATCACACTAATGCTCTGGAGCCTAGCCTAAGGTCAGACTGACAGGAAAGGTCTTCCACTACCATGGCGCCTCGCTTATAAATTTGATGAATGATGTCATAGTAGAATTCCAACTCATTCTAGGTTTCGATGCTTGCCAAATAGGCACACCCGACTAATCGGGTGTTGACCTAATGGGGGCATAACCAAATGTGAGGAATTCATGCTATCATCAAGGGTCAATTAAATAATAGGCATCACTAGTGGAATCCTATCCTAATAAGGTCGCTAGGACCCGAGGGGAAAGGGCATCCCTCTAACACAGATAATCATATTATTGCATCGGGGTTCTCTACAGAAATATAAAGAACTACTGAAAGAAACAAGCACACAACTGAATCAAGTTCAGGGTCCGACCCCTGAACCTGACTGGCACAGCTCAGGCTCTCTGTCTCCTTCGCAAGGTTCCTCGATCCGGTGCAAGCCTCTGTATACGATCTCCTGACGCTTTCTGCCCTTTACCGTCATCGTGTACGCTTCGCCGGATCGCCATCGTCCTCCAAGGTTCCGCTCATCTTTCCGGTGGTGGATCTCCACGGCAAGTCCTCCTCTTCAATCTGTAACCGAAAAAGATCTAGTACGCTTCGAGCAAGTGCTCGTTCGTACACAATTTCCTAGAACGAAAAGGAAAAACAAACCTAGCAAAAAGCCTGGGAATCAAGGGTGGTAAATCTTCACCTCTTGCCCGACTATGGCTCTAAAATCTATCCACACATAGAAGAAAAAACATTCAGACAAAATCGCTAACACGGGGTCCGACCCCCGGTAGCAAGCAATCACATATCCAGAATAATTTTAGAAGCGGCGCCCTGCAAGAACGATTCATAGAACATACAAAATATACTATGCATGATCTACTTGTAGAACCCCGATGGCGGCACATACTATTCAAGCGCACATGACGGTTTCATGAAAAAACATGAAACACACACCACTAGCGGGCTCTGATACCAATTGTTGGAAATAAATCCCTGGTAGAGGCCCGTAGCGGAAGCAAAGTGATGGTCCGAGGACCGTGAGTGGTGTGCGTTACATATCAAAAATTTCATCGAAACGATCTATATATGCGTGTATGAAACTAGCATGGCAACTACTCGAACCCCTAACGACGATCTAACGCAAACGAACAATCTAGCATGAATGCATGTTCTAATTATGTTAGATCTACTTGTTAGAGATCATACCTGCGTGCGGAATCTTTCACCGCGACAAATTTCTTCTTTGTCGATGGAGACGGGCTACGGATCTGCTCGACATAGCTTCGGTGCGACAGTCATAACTTTTTGCTCTGAACTCCGATTGGGCTGAAATTTGGACTGCAGGTAGCTAACTTCGAGACGGAACTTTTGCAACAAGTTTCACGTCGTTTGGATTTCTGTAGCTCCCGGAATCACAGAAACAACGCTGATTTTCTGTGCAGATTCTGGACAGCAAAAGGTTGCGGGAGACGCCTTCTAGTTCACCCGATCTCACACGATGCACGGCACCTCGTCGATGGATCTCTGAGTGCCTCCATACGACGAGCCTTCTCCTTCTACGAAACACCATGCGAGGAAGACGAGTCGCCATCCAATGGCGCAAGCGAGGGAGAGAGAGACGAGAGAGGAGATGCGAAGAGAGGAGAGGGGGCGGCTAGGGTTTCCCCATGCCATGGCCGGCCCTAGGGCTTGCATAACTCTATCAATTTCGTGCCCCCTCTCTCTCCTTCTCATATATATAGCCGGCCTATCCATATGGATAAGGACAGTATGGATAAGGATGATTGATTCAAACCTTATCCCTATATATCTCTTCTTTATCTCTATCCTTTCCTTGTTTTCGAAAACGGTCAAAACCAGCCCGTTTTCTGCGCCTCATTACCGGCCCCTTCATCGGAGGCAACAACCTCCCGAAACTAATGGGGCCGGCCTTGACCAGTCTCTCAACACTTAGGGCCGGCCCCCTTAGTGCATAGTGGCGCATGGTATGACCAAAACGCCCTTATACCACTAGTTGGCCGTTCCTCGTGTATGAGACTTTGCAAGGCACACATAAGTGAAGTGCACCAGTGATTTCACTATTCTCTGAGGTTCCCGTAGGGTGCCCCTAGTGAAGTCAACTAGTCAACTCGCAACATGTCCCGGTGCATCGCACCCATGTGGCAAAGTCCACTTATGGCAAGGAATTGCTACATGCGTCTCTGCACTAACCTAGGGTTTCCCCTTAGTGCACACACGTAGCTACGCATCTACCGAGCACTAGTGCGAAGCACTCACGGAGCGTATGCTTGGACTTCTCGCTTCCTCTAACTACGTTCTGTGTTTCAATGAGATGGTATAAGAACCATACATAATGTCGATAAGGTGGAACCTTCAGGGACCAGGGTTCATGGCTTCCAACTCAGACTCGATCGACACACTACCCGAGTGTACCATCGATCCTCTGAGTCCGAGTTAACCTGCGTAGCCACCCAGAGTGCGACGCAGGCTGCACTCCAATCCCCCCGGACTTACTATGTTCTCCCACATACCCCTGCTCTCCGCTTAGTATGGTAAACTCGCTGTCCCTCCACTGGTGCCATGATGCAACTCGAGCGGTGGAGAATACCGTCAGACTCGAGTGCTCATATGACTCGTTTCCTTCCAGGTTGACTACGTACATCGTACCTCCGATAACTCTGCCGAGTAACCGGATCCGTCACCAGTCGAACTGATGACCACCTGGCCAGGGTTTAATACGACGTAGGTCAGACCAAGGAACGCACCTCCCGTTAGGGGTGTGGATAGCCTGCAGAAGTGACATGCTGATGCAACGCCAGCCGGGTAACCCAGTACACCGTGGTTTTGGATCACTGCATCCGGATCCTCACACATTGGTGCGCCAAAGCACCACACAACTGGTTAGTCCACCAGACACGGTTCCTCAGGATTTAGGACCGTTTTACCCTAAGCAGAAACACGGTTTAGTGCACCGATGTCTGCTCATCGATCTGTGCACCGTGTTGGTTCCGTTCGGCCACAGACACTGTGCCTGGTAATGACCGTGGTGGAGACACCCACGCTCTGTCATCCCAACAGCTTAACCTGATAGGGCGACCAACCCTAATCAGAGCTGCGAACGTATTTAGGTTACATGGGATCAGTTCCTTGAGTCTCCCACTCAAGAGGATTACCATGTAGCCATGGCTCTCTGTTCTGTAATCAGAACACGTACTAAGGTACGTACCAATATACAATCCTATACTATCAACCATACATAGCTAAACTACAGGTATTTACGAGCTATAGACCTCACCAATTCTAACAAGCTCTTCAACCGAATATGCTATACTGGATGATTCAGCGAGAACAACTTTCAAATCATCATCCTTTCCCCTTCTCTCAATTTATGATATTTGTTCTTTTTATTTATAATTTATTAATTCATATTTGGGCCTTTTTTTAATTATAGGTAATATACTTCTTCCAGCGGCTAATCCACAATGTCAGCAATTCCAAATTCAAGGTTTCAAAAACAAAAATGAATTCTTAAAAAATGTACATCAAAATCTACAAAGTTGGTTGTTCATATGTTCTATCTTTGTGCTTGATGTTTTTATTCTAGATTTTCAGTGGATTTACATGGAATTTTTACGGCACGTCTCTCTCTCTCTCTCTCTCTCTCTCTCTCTCTCTCTCTCTCTCTCTCTCTCTCTCTCTCTCTCTCTCTCTCTCTCTCTCTCTCTCTGTGTGTGTGTGTGTGTGTGCGCATATATGATGGAGAAAAAGAGACAATTATACCCAATTCATACCCGAAACCTGAATGGGTATGGGTCGGGTATGGATCTTCTTATACCCGAATGGGTATAGACCCTGCCACACCCGAATGGGAATGGGTAGAGGCAGGGTCCTGCCCGAACCCGACCGATTGCCACCCCTATACACCCATATATCAAATTTGCTCCCTGTACATGAATATTCGATGAGTGAACCATCATATAATTGGATAAAAAGGGAAACAAGGATTCACGGACGCTTGGCCATTCTCTCTTTTGGATGGAATTTATGCTATGTAGCAGGCGTAGACCACGGATCTGCAGAATGTGAAACCGCACTTCCCCTCCAAGAGTAAGGGCCTGTTTGGATACTCTCCGATTCCAGGATTCTAGGATTCTGAAAACCCGGAAGCCCTAAAAAAGACAAAGACCCTGTTTGGATACAACCCAATCCCAAAAAGTGTTTCTGTGGAGAGTTTAAAATGTACTTCTGAGAGCCAATTTTTCTGGGGCCCAATACCGAGGCTCCTGGCTCCATAGCTATTTTTTGAGATTTTGGGATTCCGGACTCGTAGAATCCCAGAATCATAATCCTATCCAAACAGGGCCAAAGGCCAAGATTTCACACCGGGAGCGGGTTTGAGAGCAAGCGGGTGCGGGCAGACAAGTTAGGAGGTTTGGGTTACTAAGGGCAACCACAAAATCAATTCTTCAAGGGTTATCTACTGCAATTAGGTTGAACATTGCCATGGTTCTTGAACACCCAAATCAAACAAACAGCTCGACAAGACGGGAAAAGGATCAAGCCGGCGGCGGAGCCTTCGCCTTCTGCATCTCGACGGCCTTCTTCCACGAGGGCCGCGCCGAGCTCTCCTCCCACCACCTCCCCACATTCTCCCGGGACGTGATGAGGTGCCCCCTGTCGGTGGCGTCGACGAGATAGCTGGCGTTGGGGAGGTGGGAGAGGTCGGCGAGGGTGAACTCCTCCCCGGCCAGGAACCGGCTCTCCCCGAGCCGCTGCTCGTACACGTCGAGCACCTTCGCCAGCTTCCCCTCGTTCTTCTCAACCACGGCCGGGTCCTGCGGCAGCCCCAGCAACGGAGCGTACGCCAGCTGGAACACCAGCGCCGAGCTCGGGGGGTTGAAGGTCTGCCCCTCCGCCTCCAGCCACTGCTCGATCAGGGCCCGCTCCGCCGGGCCGCCGCCCCTCCGCCCCAGCAGACCCTTGTTCCCGCGCTCGGCGTACTTGTCGCAGATGTAGCGGCAGATCGCCCGGGACTCTGGAACAAGAACCATCCGACGCCGAAAATCACAGTCATTGCAGAAAGGGGGCAGAAGAAAGAAAAAAATAAGGTAAATTACACTTTGCCCCCTGAAGTTTAACTCGAAAACACTTAACCCCTCTATCGTTAAAAAACTATATTTTGCCCCTTCAATTCAGTTTTGATGAAAATTAAGTGCTTGACAAAAGGGGTATTGTGTTAAACATTTCAAACTTTAAGGAGTGATTTGGAAAAGAAAACCAAACTACAGGGGGGGTTAAGTGATTTGATCTAAACTTCAGGGGGCAAAGTGTAATTTACCCAAAAAAAAAGAAGAGAGATTTAACTGACCAAAGATGGTGGTGGTGTCGTCCTGGAAGGCGGGCACCTGGCCGAAGGGCTGTTAGGGTTTCGAGGGTGTTAGTGCTGCTGAAGGCGGTTGGAGAGGAGGAGGAGGACGAAAATGGAGGAGGGAAGGCTTCAGGGTTTGATGTTTGAGTGAGTGTACCTGGAGCTTGAGGAAGTCGGGGGACCTGTGCTGGCCCTTGGACATGTCGACGGGGAGGAGGCGGAAGTCCACATCCTTCTCGAGGAGGCACGCCAGCACCCTCAGCACCGCCGTCGACTGGGCGGGGCCGTACACCAACACGCTTCCCATCTCTCTCTCTCTCTTTTCTCTCTCTCTCTCTCTCGGGTTAGAGCAACTCCAGCGGCTTACTCATTTGTACGAAATGAAGTGGGGGACCAAAATATATCACAATTTCTCTCCCCTCTTAAATTTGAGGACAGCAGCGGGTTCCTCATCCCATCTTAGGAACACGCGGGTAGTGCAAGGCTGTTGTATGTGAGTAGCTGGATTTAATTCCACTGTTAAAATTCGTTGAAAAGTGATATTTTTTTTTTTACCGTTTTCTACGCTGATTTTTGGATTGACTTGTGAACTCAGCGAAAGAGAAAGGAGGATGAGTAACCGGCTGGAGTAACCCAAAAAAACTCACGCCTCAAATGCATATGTGGATGTCCTTGGTCTGCTCAAAGTAAATTTGAGGATATATACCCCGCTGGAGTTGCTCTTAGGAGATTGGGGATGGACGGCTCGAAGGGTGGGGCTATGTACAGCCCCAAAATAACATATGCAGCTCTCGTCGAAAGGCAACTCATCCTTTTTCCCAGTCTATTGAACACACTTTCCTTTTCCTCTGTCGTGCTCGTGCTGCCCACCCCACACCGCCCGTCGTCGCTAGGGGTGGGACTTGGGCGAGTTGCAGGGTCTGCCCATGCCCAACCCGACTTGCACAAACCTTAACCCGTTTCGCCCGGGGAACCCATGGAAACCCAACCCGTGTTTCTCATTCTAGTTGCTCAGGTTGCTCGGGTTGCCCAATTTGCAAAATAATGGAGGGGTTGCCCAATTTGAAATGTTTGTGTACATAAATAGATGAAAAAAAAAAACCCAACAAAATTTTGAATTAGATAAATAAAATCTTTGAATTGCATAACGAAAACATAAAGTCCAACCCATATCCTCACATATTTCAAATGAATTCTTAGGATTCAACATCAAACCGACAGTCTTTCATTTCCATAAAAAAAAACTACCAAAGCATTCAACCTTAGTGTGTCACTTCGTCAGGTTCCTCGGGTTGGGAAGATTGGTACCCAAACCCGTCCAAATTGAAATCGGGTGGATCTTTTTTTTTGTCCAAACCCGTACAAGTTTTTAACTAGCTTTGCACATATTAGTCCTTCGGGTTGGGCGGGTCGGGTTCGGGTCAAACCAGCCCAAGTCCCACCCCTAGTTGTCGCCATCTCCTCAGCTTCCTCCTCCTTCTCTTTCCTCTACCCTACACCCTAGTTGTCCCACCCCTAGTTCGGATCAAAATGAAGAGGGGCCATTTTACCCAACTAAATTATGAACTGCAATTTGAGTATTCTCCCTTTCAACTATCATGAGGTTCTCATCAACAACTATAGATCGAAAATGATTGACTGGATTTCATCTTTTCTCTTATGCTGTCATTCTAGTACTTACCTTCTTGGGTTATTTGTAAAAATTTTAAAAAATAAAAAGTCATTTCCTTTGGAAAGAAATATGGAAGAGGTCACTAGCCTAAGAAGAATAGAGGTCTAGGAGTGTCATTAATCTCAGGGATTTCAATAGCTCAAGATGATAACCTGAAGAACATTATGAGAAGATATTTCAAAAAGTTCTCTTATTCAGATCAAGAGTGGGATTTCCGACAAATCATCTCTCTCTCTCTCTCTCTCTCTCTCTCTCTCTCTCTCTCTCTCTCCATGAAGATGATACCACCAGGTATAAGTAAGCTTTGGGATGTTCTGCTATGCTATTTGGCTGGAGCGAAATCAAAGGATTTTCGAACAGTGAGAAATCCATGGGCATGTTTTATGCTTGAAGTTACTCATCATGCAGACCAACTAGTTCTGGGAAAGGAAAAGCTCAAATTCTCTTACCAGATGGATCAGAGTGCATCGAAACATTAGACATGACCAAAAGTGACAACATGGGTTGCAGCGCAAGCTTCTACTGCCGTGAATAACAAGCTCATCATCAAGCCTAATAGTTCTGAAAACATAATATTGTTGGGCCTACAGATCAAAAAGAGGCGCTACGTATATGTGCAAACACAAGTAAGCGAAAAAAAAATAGGGAAAAAAGTAACAAAAGTACCATTTCCCCTCTTTGTGCGAAAACCTTCGGTAATATGAGCGGCATACCGTGAATTGGGCATATAAGCATGAGTCATCGAAGTGCAAGTGTGAGTCGAGGGCCGTAGTATCAGCTGCAGGTCGTCCAAGTGGACGGCAGATGCGTGGAGGGGACAGCCGGTAAGTTTCTGCAGTTCACATCGAGGGGCATCATCCGGTATTCCATGTCCAGTTCCTTCAAGACCCTGATCAACTCCTGGACCACCAGCTCTCTTCTTGTCCACTTCTGCCCCATATCCTGGAAGTTCATCCGATGCCGCATCCAGATGGATATCTTCAACCTGTTCATGTCCTCGACGTCCTTGATGACGACGGTCGGGCTAGGGTACCAGTGCTCCTTCTTACTCTCCATGTACCTGCCACCATATACATAAAAACAAAGATCAGAAAGAAATAGAAAATTGAAGGAGATCATTGACTGCTTTTCTTCTATCAAATCATAATAACATTCGCACAGAGATGGTAACAAAACTGAGCCCACTCTCCCGTGATGTGACTTGTGTCACGTGGACCTCTTTGAAGAACCAGAATCCTTCTCCCGTGTGTGAACGCAGCTCTTTCAAAAATCCTACTAAAAACCTACTATAAAGATGATAAATACTCATTCAATGGCATCTGATGTTAATTAGAAATATCATTAGTACTATCTCTCTCTCTCTCTCTCTCTCTCACGTGAATCACACCTGAAGTGTGAATCGCACTCATTCCAGATTGCAGCACACTTCTTCGGACACTTGATATGTTTGTGCGAAATGGCATGCATCATGGTCATCCGGGCATTGCCCAGGTTTGTAGGGAGCCAACACAACTCATGTTTGGCTTCACTCCTTTTCACCGCGTGCCGGGGGGGGGAGGGTGTTCCTCAAGATTGGATTCATCTTGTCACATACAGAACAGCAACTGATCGAAATTGTTAACCACCACTTCAAACGCCTGTAAAAGAGGCCGTATGCCAGTTGTGCAAAAGTACACACAGCTAGTCCTTACTTTAGTAATCAGGTAACGGACATCAGTTTACCATTTATCTCTAGCAATGAACATTTTACTTCCTGGTTGTAAAAATGTATGCGGATCTCTAGCAATGAACATTTTACTTCCTGGTTGTAAAAATGTATGCGCAGCATATATTTCCTTTTCAATGCCAATGAAATTATTTTCAACCGTCTACTCTTTACTTTTCAAAGTTCATTCCATTTACTTTTACTGAACTTGTTATCTTACTTCCAAAGAATTTTCCTTTTCCTAATTCAAAGCCATTAGCCCCAAGTAAAAAATCACAAGTCCTTCTCATTGAGGCACTCAAAACACTATTGGCATTATTTCCAAGAATTCAAACATTATCCTGATACTTATATTACTAGGTTGACCCGGATAGATGGATTATATCTTTCTTGGGATAATCACCATGGGACGATCTACCTTTATCCCTGGCAAGCCCGTGCACTACCATAGAATTAAATTTGAGATAAATTTCTTACAAAATGATCAAAATATGTCTTTTTTTATGGTTTGACAAATAAATGGTCTGAAAATTCGATAGTACCAAATTTCGGTTCGACATCATGAAACATCAGCCGAAATGACCGGCATTTGACCGAAATTCGACTTTTTGTTCTTTTTAATACATTTTCACAGGAAATTTCATCTTTTTAAGTAATGAATTCCATCTATTTCAGTGAAATTCCAGTTGTTTGCTCCATTTCTTACTATTTCTATAACATACTGATATATGAATAAAGCTTGTTATATATGTTTTTAAGTAATTTTACTAAAAAAACTGAGGTTTACGCCTCGGTACATCTTGAGGCTTTCGTCTCGCCTCATGAACAAAAAACAAATCAGGTGTGCCTCATGCTTTTTAAAACAATGATAATATCCATTAGTGAGTTGATCCTATTAGAGATTGTGTCCTTTATATTAATTAGTATAAGTCTATGGACTTTATTGTAATTTATGCCTTTATTAATAATATAAAAGAGATTAGGGTTCATAAGAACCCTAATCTGAATCCCTGTTTCTCTTCTTGGTATCAGAGAAGTACCGCGCCTCAACCCCTTCCCAAGCGCGACCCCCCATCGCCAGCCCCCCTTCCCATCCCGATCTCCCTCCCCGTCTCGACCTCCATCACCTCCGCCGACCTCCCCTTCCCGTCCCTACGCCTTCGCAGCCCCCCCCCCCCCTTCCCGTCCCAACGCCCCCGTAGGCCCCCACAACACCGGCCCCTCCCGTCGCCCCCACGTGCCCACCCCGACCTCCCCGCAGGCCCCCCTTCTCGTCCTGACGCCCCCACAAGTCCCCCCCCCCATCGCCAGCCCCTCTCGTCACCCCCGCGTGCCCACCCCGACCTCCCCACAGGCCCCCCTTCCTGTTTCAACGTCCTCGTAGGCCGCTCTTCTCGCCCCTGCGTGCTTAACCCAACCTCAAGCCGCTCCTCTCGCCCCCGCAGGCCCTCCGTCGCCCCTCCACTGCCTCCCGTTGCTCCTCTCGCCACCACAAGCCCCCGCGTGCCCCCGCTCGCTCTGCAGGCCCCCCCTCGCCTCAGGCCCACCAGCCACTCCGCAACCACCTCTGTTGTTCATCGTGTGTCTCGTCGGTGCTCGTATGACACATTTGCCTGAGATGGTCTTTTTCTTACAATTTTTTTTTGTGGGAGGTGGTAATCTTGTTCATGTGTTTTATTGCTATTTTTTCTTGGCATTGCTATCTATCTTGCTGATTTTATGCACGGGTCTCCCCGATTTCTTTTTATCCTATAAGTATCATCGCCTCCAATGAACTCTAAGGTCGCTTTGCTTTTTGGCTCCTAAGAGGGTTTTGCCCATTGTTGTCAAGGCGTGGGCCTAGGTGCCCGCGCCCAGAGACAACTAGGCCCCAGTGCGCCCAGACGCACCTCACTAAGCGGCGACCTAGGCGCACCTAGGCTAGTTTTAGACAATGATTTTTATTTTTTATTTTAAGTAAAACCCAACCCGCCCCCATCTTCTTTGTTAATTTTGTTGTTGTATACTTGTTTATATTATGTGTTCATTGTGTTGCATGCATTTGATTAGAATATGCTTAATTTTATGTTAGCAAGTGTTTGTATTCTATTTGTTCCTTTTGTTATTTACTTGTTTATATTATGTATGTGTCATTGTGTTGCAAGTATTTGATTATAATATGTTCAATTTCATATCAGAAAGGTATTATATTGCTTCCTATTACATATATACCTGCAAGTATAGACTATACATATATACCCATGCCTGGAGAATGCCTATGCACACAAGGCCACGCCTAGGCTCCTAGGCTCCCTCCGGGCGCCTAGCCTCGCCTTGACGACTATGGTTTTGCCTGACGTATTACTACCGTTCTTTTAGATGACAAGAATTTTCTTTCTTGGTCGAACTCTGTTCATGTCTACCTTGCTGGTCGGGATCTGGCTTACTGGTGTCCCGAAACCTACTGAGGTTGCTGAGGTGTTAAAGAGGACCACCGAAAATTTTTCGATTCTTGCCTGGCTTCAATGCTCCATGGAGCCCAAGGTCTATGAGCAGTTTATGCGATATGATTCCGTTTCTAATTTGTGGTCTGCCCTCCAATGGACTTATGGACATACTCGGGTTGATGCTCGGATCAAAGCTATCTATCATGAGATAACTACTGCTACTCAGGGCGATCATTCAGTTCAGGAGTATCTCTTTTCTTCAGAGTCGTTTTCTCAAGCTCTCGGATCTAGTCCCTGAGTGCCTTCCAGGATCCTACTGATGCCGCACTTGCTCGGCGCCGACAGGAGAAGAGAGTGACGTATCAGGTTTTGATAGGACTTCAGTTAGAGTTTATGGCCGTCCGTGTTCAGCCCCTTGTTGCAGATCAGGAGCGACACTTTCATCTTATTGGTGCTTTGCGGGTACTTGCCCCCCTACCAGTGATCTTCCGACTGAGCAGATGACCCTTGCTTCTGGTTCCAGTCCTCCGGTCTCGCATGGTTGTGGCCGTGGAGGTCACTCTTTGTCTGGTGAACGTGGCTTGCCTGGTGGCCGGAGATCTATTGGTCCTCCCGGTCCTTGTAACTATTGTGACAAGTCGTTTCATGATCGCTCGCAATGCTTCCAGTTGTACCCACACGGGCCACACCTGCGTACTGCCTCTACATCTTCTCCTCGTCCACCGACTATTGTTGCTGCATACCTCTCTAATTCATCGGTGCAATCTTCTCCGCCTTCCGGGGTTTCGGATTTGAGCCATGTAATGTCCCAGGTGCAGCATTTGATAAGTCAGCTTCAACATTTATAGACTTCTCAGCCTTCTCAGCCCTCAGCATCCACGGCTTCCTCCTCAAGTACTTCGTTCACTTTCCAGATTTCAGAGGTTGATCCTGATTCTTCTTCCTGGATCATCGACTCTGGGGCCACTGATCATATGACTGGTGAGCTAAGTCTCCTTTCCCGTCTTGACCCTTATCGTTAGCGGAACGTGCGCCTTGATAATGGATCTGTTACTCCTATCCTCAGCAATGGTATTGTTCCTCTTTCCACTATTTCTCTCAATTTTGTTTTGCATATTCCTAAATTGGCCCTAAACTATTGTATGTTAGTCGTTTGACTCATTTTTTGCATTGTTCTGTAACATTTTTTCCTGGTGGCTGTGTGTTTCAGGACCTGACTTCGGGGAGGATTTTGGCACAGGCCGTGAGAAGGATGAGTTGAACGTGCTAGATCGACCACCTGTTCCCCCACCTACTGTTGTTGTTGTTGCTCTACTGTCTATCCTGCTTGCTCTTCTTCTTCACCGGCTGGTGTTCTGTGGCATTATCGTTTTGGTCATGCTAGTCCTCAAACTATGGCACGTGTCAACCTTGAATTCACTTTTAGTTCTTCTTTTCGTTGTGATGTGTGCGAACTTTGTAAACGCATATGTAGTTCCTATTCTCCTTCTATTAATCGGTTATCTTTTGCTTTTGCTTTGGTTCATTCTGATGTATGGGATCCGTCTCTCATAACGTCTTATGATGGTTTTTGTTACTATGTTACTTTTATTGACGACTTTTTTCGTTGTTATTGGGTTTATCTTATGAAACGCAAGTCTGATGTGTTTGCTATGTACTGTCAATTCTCTGCTATGATACTAACTCAGTATGGTGCTCGTGTTCATGTTCTTCGTTCTGATAATGGTGGTGAATATATTTCTCGTTCTTTTACTTCTTTTCTTATTGAGCAGTGTACTCTTCATCAATTTTTCTATCCTTATACACCTGAGCATAATGGGGTGGATAAGCGGAAGAATCATCATTTGTTGAATGTTGTTCGGTGTATTCTTCACGGGATGTCAGTTCCAAAGTCTTTTTGGCGTTCTGTTGTTCTTATTGCCACTTATTTGATCAACCGCACTTCATCCCGTTCACTTGATGGGCGCCACTCATTTCAGGTTTTTCATCCTGACCAGCCCCTCTTTCCTATTCCGCTGCGTGTCTTTGCGTGTGTGTGCTTTGTTCAGGACCGTAGTCCTTGGTCCAAACTTGACGACAAGTCTATTTAGTGTCTTTCTTGGTTATTCTTTTGGTGTCAAAGGCTATCGTTGCCTTGAACCTCATTCGTGTTGGATTTATCATTCTATGGATGTCACATTTCATGATGATAAGTCCTATTTTCGGGTGTTGCTTATACCTCCATTGCAGTCTGCCCCTGTGTTGTCTGTAGCTGCTCAGTCCATGCTTGTCTTTCCTTCCCCCAGTATGATGCCTTCTCGTCCGCCTATTTCACAGAGATATCACAGGCGATCGCACTAGCCTTCGGTTGTCCAGCCCAATCCTCTCACTGTGCCCGTGCCTCCTCCGGAGTCAGGTATACCTTCCTCTCCACCATTCCTCCTGCTCCTTCTGATGACTTGCATATTGCTCTTCGCAAGGACAAGCGTAATTGTGTTACTGATCACCCTTTGAAAACTGTTGTCTCTTATCAGGGTCTTTCTCATGCATATCATGCGTACCTTACTGCCACAAACTCTATTCGTATTCCCCATTCTACTACTGAGGCTCTTCGTGACCCTGAGCGGGTTAAAGCTATGGATGCTGAGATGTCTGCCTTGCGTCAGAATGCACTTGGTCGTTGGTTCCTCTACCCCCTAGGAAGTGTACTGTTGGCTACAAGTAGGTCTACACTGTTAAATATCGTGCTGATGGCTCTCTTGATCGCTACAAAGTCAGACTGATTGCTCGCGGTTTCACTCAGTTTGCCAATGAGTTTGGTGCTACCTTTGCGCCTGTTGCCAAGCTGACTAGTGTTTGTTTACTACTCTCTCTTGCTGCTAGCCACTCTTGGCCTCTTCATCAACTTGATATCAAGAATGCATTTCTTTATAGTTATTTGGCCGAGGAGATTTATATGGATCCCCCTCCCGGGTATCGTCTTCAGGGGGAGTATTCGGGTAAGGTTTGTCGCTTGCTCAAGTCTCTCTACGGCTTGAAGCAGTCTCCCCGAGGCTTGGTTTCAGCACTTTGGTACTGTGATTCTTCAAATCGGATTCACACAATGTCACGCTGATCCGACATGCATCATCAAGACCACTTCAGAAGGTCGTCATGTTATTGTTCTGGTGTATGTTGATAATATTATTCTTACAAGAGATGATGCAGTTGGGAATACTGCCGTCAAAACTAATCTTCAAGCAATCTTCGAAGTAAAGAACCTTGGTTCCCTTCGTTACTTTTTGGGGATTGAGTTAGCTCGCTCACGGCAGGGTATCTCCATCTCTCAGCGAAAGTATACCCTTGACCTATTTCGTGACACTGGCCTTCTCAGTTGTAGATCGATTAGTACACAGATGAATCCTAATCATCGTCTTCATGCAGAGTTTGGTGATCTTCTCCCTGATCCTAGTTCTTATCAGTGTCTTGTTGGCCGATTGATCTATCTGACGCATACTCGCCGTGATATTAGCTATGATGTTAGTGTGGTTAGTCAGTTTATACATGCTCCCCACACATCACACATGGAGGCGACTTTGAGGATTCTAAGCTATCTTAAAGCTGCTCCTGGACTTGTGCTTCTCTATAGGGCTCAGGATGGATCAGAGTTGGCTTGTTATACTAACCCGGAAGATGCGGGTTTCCTTATATATCGTCGTTCTACTTCTAGAGTTTGCACATTTTATGATGCGCATTGCGCATCTCATTTCATGAAAAGTAAAAAGCAGCATGTTGTTTCTCGTTCTTTTGCTGAGGCTGAATATCGTGCTATGACACATGAAACTACTTAGTTGATTTGGTTACACTCTTCTAGCAGAGCTTGGGTTTCCTACATCAGGCTGCTTGCGCCTCTTCTGTGATAACCAGCCAGCAATTATGCTTGCTTCTGTGGGTGCAAAATCTGGCTAACGCCCAACAGTAGGACCCGCAGCCCTGCTTAGGGCCCATGGGTACGACGGTGGGATCCGCAGTTCTGCCTGGGGCCCACTTGCACTATCTGAGGTCTGGTAAATCCCCCCGGGTATTTACCAAACCCTGGATATTCCTGAGAATATTCCTGAAATATTCTCCAGATAAACTAAGCCCTTATAAATAGCAAACCCTGTAAATGATTCCAGATCCAAATTCCAGACCAGAAACTCACTTTCTGTTTTCCAGAGCTCCCTGAACTTTCTGGTTTCAGACACCTTTTCTATTCTCCGATTACTTGTAAGAAGCACTCCTCGGCCTGTCGATAGTAGCTCTACTGTTTACTCAAAGATAGTGGATTCAAAGGTTGCGTCTTACCGCACGGAGACGTAGGCTTCGGCCGAACTTCATCACCATATCCTGTGTCATCTCTTCTTCTACCTTCCTACTCTACAGTGCTTGTGTGATAGCCCAGCAAGTCACAACTCAGCGCTTCGAAGCGCGCCACATCCCGAAGGGTTAAACCTTCAATCGACTGTTAGAGGAGGGTCACGTACGACGGCCGAAATCCTCCCCCACAGTTTGGCGCCGTCTGTGGGATCCGAATCCTATCAACTTGCAACATCCAAGTTTCCTAACTCCTCCGGTAGCAAGTACCGGTTGCTCGAGTAACCCGTCTACCTCCATCGCTGCACTTAAATGGCGAAGATACCGATGGACCAGCCAGAGGAAAGCGGCATGCACCCAGACGCTCAGCATCCGACGACTCAATCAATGAGTCACCGGTTTGCAACAAGCCCGCATCCGGAACAGCAACTCACTGCCAATTCGAGGAGTCACCCGTCGATTGATCACACCGCCCAGGCTCAACTTCGACGGTCAACTCAACTCGCCGACCTAACTCCTAAGTGCTTGGGGAAAGCACACATCTCTCCCAGTGCCGATGCTCAAGCGACGTACCAGATCACTGCAGAGGATTTCCAGCTCCTCACTCTCATAAAGCAGAACGCTGCTCTTATGGTTGAGAGAGAATCTCTCCGACAAATCACCGTCAATGCAAGAGTCAACCCTCCGCAGTCAGCTGCCGGCATCAACGACGAAGCAAACGTCCATCGGTCGGTCGACCAATCTTCTGCTCCTTCTAGACGATCCGCCGTCGACATCCCTCGACAGTCCCTTGAATCCCTCTCAAGAAGACCCTCGCCTATTCCTCCCAAGCCAACGGTCTGGGAACGGCTCAATGAATCTGCTCGCTATCCTGAGCCTCTCGGTTCCGAGTCATCCTTCGATCCCCGCATCGTGAGGGATGTTCAGAATGACGAACATCGCTCCAGAGTTTGACAATATTATAATGGCGACCAAGCCCCAGCTGGGCATCAAATGACGAGATGGACTCCGACGCCCTCTCTACCTCCTCTTCCTCCAAGACGCCTCTCCGACCAGCGAGGTAATAAAAGGAACGATCATGCCTCCGAAGGCCCACTTCATCGGCATATTCTCCACGCCCTGTTTCCTCAAAGCTGGAAAGCCACCGCTCTCCCCAAGTTCAACTGCTTGACTGGAGATCCGACGTTGCACGTCCTCGCCTTCAGGCAAGCGTTGACGCCACATGAAAGCGACAACCAAGTTCTATGCCGCACCTTTGCTAGCAGCCTAGACGACATATCGCTCAATTGGTATCACAACCTCCCGACCGATTCCGTGAGTTGGTTCGAGGATCTGGCAGATCTCTTTGTTCATCACTATCGACTGAACCTCAAGCCGGAAAAGAAGCTGGACTCCCTTTACCGGCTCAGGATGGGATCGGATGAAACCCTCCAAGAATTCTCTCGGAGGTTCCAGAACGAGCATGCTGCACTCTCCGGACACCACCTTGACGATGAAGCCATCATGCTCGCATTCCAGAATGCCCTACGCTTTGACCTCCACATCTACGATGATCTCATCCACAATCCTCCTGCCTCCCTCGAAGTGCTATTCGATCGAATTCAAAAGGAGATCGAGGTGGAGGACGATCTCAAGAAGCATCTTTCTGAAAAAAGAACCAACGAAACCAACAGCTCAAGCTCGCAACGCTCAGGCTGACAAAGATAGAGCCTCCAAGAGGTCGAGGCAGTCAGGCGAGACTTATAGAGTCAGAAAACCACGGATACCAAAGGGAAGCACCACATCGACCGATCAGAGTAAAATACCACCGACTATCAATAACTCGGAAGATCTCTTATCTGAAATCCATGATGTAACATCTTTCACGTTATCAATGAAATGATAGTTGCTTCAAGTTCTATCGAAGACTATCAAACTCTATCTCAACTTCTACTCAATGCCACAGTTAGTTCGGTTCGCGTTGCGACACAGCCGACTAACCTGCAACGGTACAAAGCTACATGTCCCGATACGTAGGTTCGACTGAAACGGCGCTTCGCCTAAGTCCAACCGATACAAGGGCGCTACGCTGAGTACTCCGAATCATTGGCGTTGCACGTGCTCCCGTTATCACGTAAGGACACATGTACTAGTGCCTCGCCACAGTTAGTTCGGTTCGCGTTGCGACACGGCCGACTAACCTGCAACGGTACAAAGCTAAGTGTCCCGATACGTAGGTTCGACTGAAACGGCGCTTCGCCTAAGTCCAACCGATACAAGGGCGCTACGCTGAGTACTCTGAATCATTGGCGTTGCACGTGCTCCCGTTGTCACGTAAGCACACATGCACTAGTGCCCTGCCATAGTTAGTTCGGTACGTGTTGCGACACGGCTGACTAACCTGCAACGGTACAAAGCTACGTGTCCCAATACGTAGGTTCGACTGAAATGGCGCTTCGCCTAAGTCCAACCGATACAAGGGCACCACGCTGAGTACTCCGAATTCTTACCCCCGTCAATTAGTAAGTCCAAGGTTCCACCCTTGGCATACAAAGACAAAGCCCGAGAAGGCGACATCGTCTCGGCCCAAGGTAACAGCCTTGGCATTCAAAAGCAAAATCCAAGGCAGGCTTCACCGCCTTGGCACTAGACAAAGCTCGAGACGGCGACATCGTCTCGGCCCAAGGTGACGGCCTTGGCATTCGAAAGCAAAGCCCGAGACGGCGGCACCATTTCGGCCCGAGAAAACCTTCGTCTCGGCATTCAAAGACAAAGACCGAGGTAGGCTTCACTGCCTCGGCACCTGATGAAGCCCGAGACGGCGGCACCGTCTCGGCCCGGGGCGACCGTCGCCTCGACATTCGAAGACAATATTCAAGGCAGGCTTCGCCGCCTCGGCACCTGATGAAGCCCGAGCGGCACCGTCTCAGCCCGGGGCGACCGTCGCCTCGGCATTCGAAGACAATGTTCGAGGCAAGCTTCGCCACCTCGGCACCCGACGAACCCCGAGACGTCGGCACCATCTCGGCCTGAGGCAACCTTCTCCTCGGCATTCGAAGACAAAGTCCAAGGCAGGCTTCGCCACCTCGGCACCCGACGAAGCCCGAGACGTCGGCACCGTCTCGGCTGGAGGCGACCTTCGCCTCGGCATTCGAAGACAAAGTCCGAGGCAGGTTTCGCTGCCTCGACACCTGACGAAGCCCGATAAGTCGATGCCATCTCGGCCTGAGACGACCTTCGCCTCAGCATTCGAAGACAAAGTCTGAGGCAGGTTTCGCTGTCTCGGCACCTGACAAAGCCCGAGACGACCTTCGCCTCGGCATTCAAAGACAAAGTCCGAGGCAGGCTTCACCGCCTCGGCACCAGACGAAGCTCGAGACGGCGACATCGTCTCGGCCCAAGGTGACAGCCTTGGCATTCGAAAGCAAAGCCCGAGACGTCGGCACCGTCTCGGCCCGAGGCGACATTCTCGTCGGCATTCGAAGACAAAGTCCAAGACAGGTTTCGCTGCCCGTCACCAGACAACAAAACGGTGAACGCACCCCCGGCCGACCCTTGGCATAGAGTCGACAAGTGTGGCGGTCGACGCTGAACAACGTGCGCCAACAAGCTCGTTTGGGTTTGTTCGGTTAGAAGACAAGCACAAACAGACCAAGGCTCGGCTCGGCTCGTGGTGGAACAGCTCGGTTCACCATCCCCAAATGAGTTAAAGAGGGGGTGAGAGTCAGAGAGAAGAGGTGAGAGTTAGAGAAAGAGAAACCCCCCCTTCCTTTTTTGTCCTCTTACAACAAACAACCCCCCCCCCCTTCCTTTTTTGTCCTCTTACACCAAACAACCCCCCCTTCCTTTTTGTCCTCTTGCACCAAAACCAACCACCCCCCCCCCCCCCCCCGGCTGGAACAAACAAAAAGAGAAAGAGAATGCCCACCAACTTTTCCACCATCACAACGGAGAAAAAGGAAATGAGACCCAACACTCCTCCATTTGAGCCTTACTGGGAGGAACTGAGTGCTGTGATGCTATTAGTCACCCCTTCCAAAAATCAAATCACATGACAAATAGCAAGACCATCAATTCTAAAGCCAGGATTTGCACTCTCAAAACAATATCAAGGGCCAGGATTGACACTCTCAAATAGAGGTAGTTGGGGAGTCTCATAAAGTCACAGTGAAGCACTCAGGGGGGGCCTCGTGGAGTCACATCGAAGCAGGCACTCTCCTCTCTTCGGCGTCCATGAAGCACAGAGGCGCGCTCCTCTTCGACCTCGACTCCGGCGAACGAGCCGAGCTTCCCCATCTCCTCCGGCCTCAAACCAATCGCAACGGCAGCATCAACCAACCGGTCGGGCGCCTTCACCACTACCCGACCGACCGGGCCGCCCCCTGTGCAAATCGCAGCCACCGACCAAACGCCCGAGACTGGGAGAAACAGAAAGAGGTGAGAGAGAGAAAAGGAAAGAGAGATGAGAGAGAAAGCAGAGCAAAGAGAGAGGAAGTGGGTGAGAGAAGAGAGATGGGAGAGTTCAGAGAGGGAGGGAGGGGCGCTACCAACCCGACCCTGCCCCCCTACCCCCCCCCCCCCCCTTTCTGCATCCCCGACAATCCGAACCCCCCCCCCCCCCCCCGCCCATTTCCATCGCCGGCTCCGACCACGCCAACCACCCGGCCACTAACCCGAGCCCCGACCTCCTCGCTCCCCTGCATCGCAGCCGACCAGCCCCCACCCGACCTCGACCCCCCCTCCCCGTGCTCCGGCGACGCGCGGGGGGAGCAGCGGCGACCCCCTCCCCCTCCTTCGTCCTTTGCTCCGGCGACCCCCCCATCCCGTTTCCGTCTCCGGCCAGCGCCCAACCACCCGACCCCACCGGCGTCTCCGGCCGACCTCCCAACCCCCCCGCCGCGCCACCCGACCTCGTCCCCGGCGCCCGACTCCCCCCCACCCCACCCCCCCGACCACCTGCAACAGAGTTAGAGAGCAGAGAGAGAAAGATGGCTGAGGTGGCAATCACAGGTCAATCACACGTTGGTTCCGGATGAGTGCAATAGACTTATTGCAATTTTTGAATCATGTGGCCACGATTCAATTACAATTTGATCAACGACCACTATTTCTCCCGACCCCCAATAGGAGAAAACCCCACCTACCACCCCGGGTGCTCTTGGGTCTACCCCGGGAGTCTCCCTATACACTTCTACCGACCCCCCAAAACCCAACCTGGGTTTTTGCAAAAAACCCCTCAATCCTAAAACTTCTGCCCAGAAACCCTTTTATCATATTTTGACAATAAACATAGCTTAGGATTTTTTACAAAAAAATCCCTGCCACCCAGAATCTTTGACCAAACCCCCTTGCTCCTGATTTTTTGCACACTTTTTGCACAAGATTGATATTCACTTCCTCCGGAACCATGTTCGGTTTGGTACCATTACTTCAGTGTTCGTTCCATCTACTGCCCAGAATGCTGATGCTTTTACCAAGGCTGTTGGACCTACTCGTCTTTCTTTCTACTATATCCAAGCTGGGCATGTTTGATATCTTTGCTCCAGCTTGAGGGGGAGTATTGGAGATTGTGTCCTTTATATTAATTAGTATAACTCTGAACTTTATTGTAATTTCTGCCTTTATTAATAATATAAAAGAGATTAGGGCACACAATGAACCCTAATCTGATTCCCTATTTCTCTTCTGATCCAACATTAGCATGCCCTTCACTTGGTAGTGTCAATCCAGTGAAACATGAGAAAATATTGCAGTATAAAGGCTCTGCAGAGTCTCATCTATTAAATTTGAATACAAATTTGGAACGCCAGATGATGTAAATATGTTTAAATCTAGTTAAGCATGTTGTGGGCCATTAGCCCATTATTTACATACATGCAACTATGCAAAGTTGAGACACACGAAAGAAAATGCACTCCAAACTGTCTATATCATATATTATATATACACTTTTGCAATAATTGATTCAAAAGGCCATCAAGACAGTGCCAAATAGGTTGAGAAGAACTAGATTGTGCCAGTGAATGGTGTTGTAATTAGATTTTGGCTTATATTAGCTAGATTAACTATATTAACTAATTAGCTTTTGGCTTATATTAGCTAGATTAACTATATTAAAAGTCAAAGCTCAAGCATACCCTAATTTTTTGGTTTCCTTCTCATCTATATCCTTTGCAGGCAACAAATCCATTTGAAGTGCATGGCAATGGGAAACTAAATGACTAAAATGGGGATCTTGTTGGTTTTGCTTGTAGGGGACGACCAACAATTTAGTAACTTGTTGAATATAGTGTCCTAGGTTCATGCTTGTTTAATCTAAACAGCTTATGCTAGCATAAGAAGGAAAAAAAACAGGATTCTACATTCACTGCTCCAGAAGACATCAGATGTGCCACTTCCTATTTTCGGAAATGAATCCGTTAAATGGGCTCCAACTCACAAAACAGCTTAAGAGAGAACAATAATCTAAACGTTAGTGAGGATGTTGACGCTTCAAAAGCTATTTTTATTTTCAACATTCGGTTCATCAGTTTTGACATGGACTTCATATCTGATAAATTAAAAATCTCTTTAACATAGACATTTGAACTTCTACGTTCTTCACTTAGTAAGACTTTACATAGTGTAAATTGAAACCAGCGAAAGAACGTAGCATACATTGAATATCTATGTTAAAGTCACAAAGTGAAGAAATAAACATTGTATAAATTTATGATAACAAGAGCAAAACATGATCTCAATGTTATAGACTTGTAGTGCAGCAAGAGAACGTAAAAATATGGAGAAAAAGCATAAAAAATATCTTTTGCTTTCTATCTTGAAGGCAAAATACATTTGTTTTGAGTCATGAGAGTATCGTTGTCAAAAGAAAAAAAAACCATTCAGAGATAAAACAGCATTCAGATCTTCTTTCAAAAAAATTACCACTAAAACAAATCAAAAGTAGTTACCCTTCAGAATCAGTCAGTAACTTCCCATATAAAATTGGTTTATAGATTACTTACCCTAATATTTTTTCTTTCATAAGCGCGAGCTTTTCCACTGGAGTTGAAACATGAACGCAGAAGTCGATCGAATCTCCCTGATCTGGACTCCGATAAAAATTGCTAATGGGTTGGGTTGCTAACAAAGTGTTTGGAAATATAACTTTGGTGTTATCAGCCTTCAGAAAGATCGTTGTCAGAATATTCATTTCCTCGACAACCATCTGAAAATAACAGTGGTGCAAATCAATAACCGACAAAAGTTAATCCAAAGAAAGCCTCCAGTAAGCAATTATGGTTTATATTCGTTTTTACCTGAACTCCTTCCACTTCACAACGATCACCAACATCAAACGGGTGCATAACAAATAAGAAAATAATAGCTTCAAAGATCATCTTCAATGTGTTTCCAAACATAAAAGCTACCAGAAGAACTTGAGAACTAAGGAAAACAAAAAAATGGGTTGTTGCGATGCCCATAATGAGAAGCCAGATAGCAAATACAATGACGCCCACAACTACATTCGCCATCTGATGGAGCTTGTTCACAGCAGTCTTTGTATCATTCAGTGTCAAAGCGAGAGCTCTACGTTCTCTAAATGCATTAACCTGATAGAGAGTATTCATCATTAATTTTAAACATCTCAATCTAAACTTGGACTGTGACTAGTATCTTAAGTAAAGTTATTGTGCATCTCAATCTAAATATGTATTTTCAGTAGTATTTTAAGTAAACTTATCGCAACAAGACCAAGAGAAAATGAAGAGATCATTACCACCCAGTTTTTGAGGGACTTCTTCTTTATTCTCTTGTTCTCTTGTGCATCTTCAAAAAGGCTCATAGTCTTTATAGCCTCCTCTTCCCTCATGAACCGCATCAAGTCTGCCATAGAGATATACCTGTAAATTCACAACTCATCGTGTCATTTATGAAACAAAGATTAACTACAAAGTATATGTGGGGTGATTTCCAGATCACCCACACAATCCCCAAATCTGGAATTAATAGGAAAAAAAAAAAACAATCGCAAAGAATGAAGCATTTTTTTTTTTTTTTGTTAAAGTTTGTTTTGAGTGTGTTGCTCCTTGAGCTTCCAACACTAGCTAATGTCATGTCCCGTTTTCTTGCAATAGCAACATGCAGCATGAGAAGCAGTGCCTGAAATGGAGCGAAGGGGGCAATGTGCACTGGCAGTGAAAACAGTCTGTGTGAGAGCAGTAGAGGTCGGAGAGGATAGAGTACGAAGACGACCTTCCTCAGCTAGAAATGCTGACAAAGCTGTGTTTAAGGTGTGAAGTGGATTCTGATGAAGAAGCTGGGCATGAAGTGGCTCATACTCGGGACGCAGGTGCATAACAATGGGTAATCATGTTGCCTTTGATACTGCTAAAAAAAATCTAGTTGTAGAATGGCTTCCATAGACTGGAGCTCCTTCCAGAAGCCGGATAGCTAGGGGTGTGCATCGGTTCGAAACCGACCTATTTAGGCAAAACCCAAACCGATCCAACCTAGATCGGTTTTGAGAATTTGCAATCCGATCCAAACCGATTGAGACTGGAATCCAATCCAATCCAATCCAATTAAAGTCGGTTTGGATTGGATTGGATGGTCGGTTTGGGCTTTGGCCCATATGCTTACTAGTTTTTTTTTTTGGACATAGTTTCAACTTTAAAATAATTAATTCAAAAATTATAAAATGATACTACATTACTTACCAAAATACCAAGTTATCAACAACAATACCATTATGTCTACAATATTCATATCCATTAAATATTAAAAACTACAAAGTACAGTTTTAACAATTAAACAAAAGTTCACAGCAGTTACCACGAAATTAGTAAATTATAAACCGGAGTCTGGTTCGGTTCGGTTCGGTTTAGGTCGGTTTTTAATTGATAAATCCGATAACCGATCCAATCATATCGGTTTTGAGAAATCCTGATCCAATCCGATCCGTTGAGTGTGTCGAAACCGATCAAATTCGGTCGGTTTGGTTTGGTTCGGTCGGTTTGGTCGGTTTGGTTTGGATCCTGCACACCCCTACGGATAGCTGAGTGTAGAACTCTTGGATGGTGCCCCCCTCTCCCTGCTAAGAGTGAATCATATCCTGGAACAACTGATTCTTTTGTACACACCACTATGTAGTACACATACATCCAGATTATGCAGTCAAAGGCGATAGGCATACCTAGGCGCTCCAAATAAGTCTAGCACCTAGAGATCATCTAGGCGCACCTATGGGATATTCCCACATTTTAGGGGTTTTGACACATAAACATGCACCTTGAGGTTTTAACAACCCAACTCATTAAGTGACTCAGATTTTAAAGACACTTTTAAATTCATGATAACTGATAAAATGATGAGTTTAATAAGCCAATAAATTTAGTTAGCCAAAAAGTTTAACAAGTCATAAAGTAATAAAGCTAATCACATCACTCTCTAACATCAACATCCTTATCATCTCTGGTCGAATAATTTCTATCATTAGGTCCTCCACCTTCCTCCTCCCTGGCTCCCTAAGAGGCTCGTCAACATTAGCAGCAAATTCATCTTCATCTTCAATGTCATAGTCATCATTAAAAAAAAATTGAGGGATGTGTCAGATTTTTGCATTTTTCTTCTTGTACATGACCCTACTGCATCATTAACTCCCATTGCATCTCCAACTTGTTGCCAAGTAAAGTCATCTCCTTCACCAAACAAATTCTACAAAATTTTCTTCAATTCGAACAATCCAATCATTATTTTTATCCACATCTCTCAAAATGATTGGATCCTTATAGATATTTGTTCCACTTGACATCCTTTCTTTAAATCTATGCTCCAACTTCTTGTTAGATTGAATGAAGACATACATTCTTATGAGTTATGGCTAAAATTTGATAGGCCAAAACGGAAACAGCTGCAAAGAAATTATTGAAAACAAAACTACACAAAAGACTCCCAAATTGTGGCTAAAATTTGGAAAATTACGGTATGTTAGGTTACAACGAGCGAAGAGCAAAAGTTTCCCTTCGGACCTCGAGGGAGTTGTAGGGAAAGAGCAAAAGGTAGAGAGGTGAGAAATACATGGTATATGGAGCTCCACACCATTAGATAGTGTATATATATGATTTATGTGTTCCAAAGTGCGTATCGATCATCAAGAGTTTCATTTTAAAAAATCTATTATTTAGTCAATATTTTATCATATCCTGAAATTTGCAATATTGTCACCAAGTCGAAATATTTCCACAGGATATTTCAATATCCTTAATGGTCCGTTCTTTTCGCGATTAAAAGATCACCTAGAAAAATTAATTTTCTAGGCAAAAGATTACGCATACAATTAATTTTTCAGGAAACAAATTCTCGTTGTTCTTTTGAACCGGAGAAATTCAACAATTTTTTCCTGGGATATCAATTTACACTGTTCTTTTTGACCCTGAAAAAATTAAAATCTGAAAATTTTGTTCTGCTCTAGCAAAAAATATGCGACTCTTTGGGATCCAACCTCATTTCTTTGGGATCTTAGCTAATATAGCAAATTATGGACCTTACCTTGTAGGGACCTTAGCTTGTAGGGATAACTTTAGGGACCTTAGCTTATAAGGGCCTTATACTTGTAGGGACCTTAGCTTGTAGGGACTTTAATTTGAGAAACATTAGCTAATATAGCATATTATGGTGTCCTGCATCTAATATTGCAAAATAGTTAAGGGCCTAGCATTTCCCTTCTCAAAAAAAAAACCTGAGAGAGAGAGAGAGAGAGAGATCCCGTAACTCCCCACTTCGGTTTAAAACCCATGACTCCCCACTTCATTGAAGACTTCAACAATTCAAAGGATTGAAACAGAGGAACAGGGAGAGAGATCGAAAATGGGGCGAGTGGGAGGCGCGGCGCACTGGCAGCCCAACGATGGCCCAGCGAGTGGGAGGTGCACGATGGCCCAACGACAACCCGACTCGGCAGCTTCTTGTCTCCTCCCCGGACCAAGGGGGAGAGAGAGAGCGACGGGCCGGTGGTCCCCGGCAGGCAGCGCCGGTTGCATAGGGCAGACCAACGATCGGCACTGGTCGCACAGGGGACGGAGAGAGACGTAGGGACGAGTGACACCGGTCGTACTAGACGGGCGGCGCTGGTCGCTCAGGCCAGGCCGAAGTCCAGGCCCGATCCGCCAGAGAGAGAGAGAGAGGTACCTGATGGCTGATGTAAACCCTAACAGCTGCATGGGAGAAGAGGGGGAATGAGAGAACCAGGGCTCCGCGATACGAACGAACGAGGCCTCACGATTTTTTTATTTTCCCGAGGGATGTGTCACTTTAAATTGACACCTCTTTGGTTGGGGAAAAAATTTTCCGTAAAACAGAGTAATTTGGTTTCTTTTGAAATAGATTTCCCACCAAAAAAATTAAAAGAACAGTGGAAATTTTTCTTTTTCCCCGGAAATGTATTTCCTAACGCCTTTTCCTTGTGAAAAGAAGAGACCTTTATAGTCAAAATATTGGTCAAAATCAAAATTTTCACACAACAAATGAAACTTATCTAATATTATGTTGGGAAATAGATTGCTATTGTCCTAAGACTCTCCTAACCAAGTTAGGAGTAGAGCACAATTTTATTACATTGAAGTCTTCTTGTTAGGATAATCAATTGTAATATTGCACAAAGAAGCAGGATTACATTGCTAAGGAGTTGAACATGGATGCAATTCACTAAATGCAAATATATAGCATTTTTACATATAAAGTATATTAAAGGATAAATAACAAAGAGAAAGAAAGGACGAAAAAGACATACTTGGCACCAGGCTTCGCAACATTACTGAAAATCTTCCGTGCAGCAATCTTCGCCTCATACTCGCTCCGAATCTGCATGGTGGATTCGTCCTCCCCTGTCGCCTGCGGTATCTGCTCATCGAGCGTCGATAACGTGCCATTCCTCACAATTCTGATCAGTCTCTTCATGTTCCAGGCCGACACGTTCTTCTGGTTGAGCTTGTGCAGGTGATCGATGGTAATCCCGTCGTCAAGCTTCTTGCTGTTATCCTTCTTCGAGAAGGCCCCTGAGAGCTTCATGCTCTTCCCGATCTGTGTGCTCCTCCGCATCGCCCCGTGCCCACTGCCGCCACCGCTCCTGATCACCCTACCGCTCTTGCTCGGCAGGGCGGCCGCCCTGAGGTCGTTGGGTAAGGTGGCCCCTGCGTTCTGGAGCTTCAGCACCTCAGCCAGGACCCGGTCCTCCTCCTCCCTGGTCTGCTGGATCTCGACCAGGGGCGGGCCCGAGAGCGTCTCGATCACGTACTGATTGAAGAGGGACTCCTGGATCCGGTCGAAGTAGGTGCTGACGTGGAAGGAGGAGGCGAGGACCTTGACGAGCAGCGTCTTGACGAGGCGGAAGATGGTCGCGACGATGAGGCAGATGAGGAACTTGGTGACGTAGGGCAGGGTCTTGCTGTCGGTCTCGCGCTCCACCTTCTTGTCGAAGAGGTAGTGCCAGGAGATGAGGACGAGGCCGAGCCAGAGGCAGTTCTGGACCGCCTTGCGGACGCCGTAGACGAAGTAGAGGACGCGCTTACGGAGCAGGAAGTTGCGCTCGATGAAGAAGACGGCGATGCGGATGGCCCAGCCGGAGACGAGGCGGCCGCAGATGAGGACGAGGACGAGGACCTCCCACTTCCAGAGGTGGAGGTTCCACACGGTCTGGCGCTGGAGGACCCGGATGGAGAGGCTGCAGGCGAGGGCGGCGAGGATGACGACGAGGCTGAGCCACTGAAGGACGGTGAGGGTGCTGAACTTGGCGCGCTTGAACTCGTCGGGGAGGTCCTCGTCGAAGAAGGGGTCGTCCTCGTCCTCGTCCAAGGACGAGACCATGCCGGACTTGAGCTGCCCCGACCGCGTCGGGAGCCTCCCGGATTTCTTCTCGTCATCGGCGCCGCCGCTGGGGGGCCGCGGGGGGTCCATCAGGCGGGATCGGGTCTTGGCGCGCAGCAGAGAGGAGCTGCGGCGGAAGGACGAGTTCGAGGTGCATCGCAGGACCTCGGCACCGTCGTCGCGGCCTTTCCTCGCGCTGCCGTCGTCGGAGGAGGAGGAGGAAGAGGAGGGGGAGGAGGGCTTGGAGGGGTCCTGGAAGGAGACGCGGAGCTCCTTGGAGGCGGAGGGTGAGGACGGCGTCTTCTTGAGCTCATCCATCTCGAGGTCCATGTCGAGGAACATCTCCGCGCCGGAGGCCTTCTGCTTGTGGAGGAACTTGCTGATGAGCCTCGACGGCGGGTCCTCGCTGATCTCCGCCATCCTCCGCGTCTGCTGGCCCTGGCCCTGGCCCTGGCTCTGGTTCTTGAAGCTGAACCCCGATCCAAGATCTCCGGCTCCGTCCCCGCCGCCTCTGGATGGTCCGAGGCTGCCATCCGTCCAGAAATCGTAGCTGGACTCCCTCCAGATGTTGCTGTTGTTGTGCGCGGCGGAGGGGCTCGATCTGCCGCTGTTTCCGTCGATCTTGACGACGACCTCGCGCCGGTCGCTGCCGCGGGCGCCGCCGTCGTCGCGGCGGTCGTCGAATAGGATGGGCTGCTCCTCCTGGTCGAAGGAGGAGCGCTTGCCGGACTTGAAGGATTTCCGCAGCGAATCCATCATCGCAGGAACAATGCCGCCCCTTCTGAACCACTCCGAAGCTATTTAGAGAGAGAGAGAGAGAGAGAGAGAGAATGGAAAATAAAGGGAGAGATTGGTTTTTAAGGCATTTCCTTAAAGGTATAGGAACACGTGTCCCGCTATATATTATGGGAGCCTTGGGAGGCATGGCAGCCATGAGAACTCGAGAAAACGGAGGGAAAGACTGGGGGCGGGGGGAGGGAATGACGAGGAAGACAGGTGGACGCCAGGAATTGGATTAACTGTATTTGCTGTTATGACCCAACCAGCTGGTTCCCTCTGGAATTACCGCGTTGGAAGTACCGCCCTCATTTACATCAACACCGCTATAGTTTGACCGATTAACCCTTTTACAAAATCCAGACCCTCTATACTAGGGCTGGCAATTTCAGACCCGACACGACCCGACACAAAGTTAGAGGGTCTGAAACAGAGCTAAACAGGTTCGGGTCATAAACGGATCGACACGATAGACCCGTTTAATAAACGGATCGGGTCCAAATCTAGGGCCTGGACACGATAGATCCGGGAAGATCCGTTTAATATTCAACGGGTCGTGTCGGGTTGGGGCTACCCACAATCCGATACTGTAATATATAGTATCAGCGGGTCTATCGGGTTAGGTCAGGTCGAGTCGGATCGGGTCAACTGAATAAACCCGTGTGGTAAACGGGTCTAACGAGTTTTATCGGGTCTATCCGTTTATAAACGGGTCGGGTCCGGATTTAGGATCTAGACACGATTAGTTAAACGGGTCGGGACGAACCTGACCCGACACGGCCCATTGCCACCCCTACCTCTAGTTTCTATTTCCTAGGACCGGCAATGGATCCTGCCGTGTTCGTGCTCTGTCCGATTTCGTGTCCTGTTCAAAATCCTTAAATCTCAATCCGTCCCATTTAACTAATCATGTCTAAACCCTAAATCCACATCCGACTCGTTTATAAATAGATAGACCCGATAATATCCGTTTAAATATTTATTTTTTATTTTTTATTTTACTTTTATATTTCGTTGTAATTCTCCATCTTGGATGTCCTGATCATAGTCCTCCGTTAAACCCATCGCGGATCAGTGAATCACATAACTTCCTACATTATGTTGTGATCAAATGCTGAGTAGACCCAACCCAACCCGACACGACCTCTTGAATTTAAACGGGTCTTAGCATGTCTTAAACGGGTCAGAGACAAAACCCGAACCCGTTTACTAATTTGGTAGTCGTTTCGACCCGTTTATGATCCGAACCTGTTTGACCTAGACCTAGACCCAGACCTGCTAATCTAGTGTTGGGTCATATCGAGCCTGTTGTGTCGGGTTCAAAATTGCCAACCCTACTATTTTCCTGCTTAAACACCCCTTAGGAGGAGGGGTGAAAATCATATGTTTTTCAAACTATAGAGGCGCAATTATAGATTTAAACATGACAGATTGAAAGTGATAATCAATCAAAGTAGAGGGGGGTCTATGTATAATTTACCCTTACATCTAATTACTTGACAGATTTTAGCCGCCCATCACCTGTGTGCGACGCTTTGAGGAACCACCGGGCAGATAAACAGTGGTGATTGATGCTCGAAATCAGAAGTTGCTCATCGGGTAACTCTGCCTCTTTAAAGATGGCCAATAGTTGGATGCTCTGCGCCAAGACTAATGCTATATAGCCAACTCATTTGCGTACTTGAGGTGGCATAAAATATTTCAGCACATCCTCCCTACCATACAACCGCAAGGCCCACTGCAATTCAAGAGACATGAGACGATAGAGTTCGGATTTCCTCTAGTTGGTCGGCCCAGCACGTATCATAGGTAGGGGCTGTTTGGTATGAGGAACAGCTGTTCCATTTAATCCTCATCTAGCAGAGGGCATTTTTATCAATTACCAATTTTAATATAAATTTGATGGTTCAACGTCCGATTGGCAGAGAAATGCACGGATCGATATAGTTTCGTTCCCAACTCTTCATTCAACCAGTACAAACACTAGTTGTTATTTTTAAAATCAAGAACCGAGAGGCTCCGAAACGATGCCATACACCTCAATAGCCGCATTCTGTGATGTGCGTGGGCCCACTGATAGGGGCTGGTCGGAGAAGATCTAAATTCGGGGTAGCAGGCCCCAGCACATGGAGGTAATGGCCCCCAACACTCAAAGCTTACTAATAGACTCTGGGGTTAGTGGGTCCTATGATTGTATGGTACGTAGGATGTGCTGAAAATTTTCTCCAAGGGATGAACCCTAGGCAGCGGTGGACCCAGAAACTCTAAAATTCAAAAATTTAGAGGGCCCATGTGTAAAGATTTTTTTAAAAATTTTAAAACCTCAAATGGACCCTATAGAAAATTTTCCAACTCATGGCCCCCCTCAGCCCCCCCTTGGTTTCACCCCTCGGTGATTCCATGTGAAGTTGACAACCAAAAAGTTGGCAAACAAGTTGGCCTAACAATTTTTCCTACACCAAGCATGAACTTCTTGCTTGGGCTGAGGTGGCGACAACAACTGGTAGGTCCTAAACATGGGCCCCATGGTCATAACTATCTTCAAAAAAAAAATTGGTTTGATATTACTTCATGTGATAATAGTCTTTGGTGATATACTTTTTCTTGGCATAGGGTGCCACGTGTGGGACCTACCAATTATTACCACCTCAGCCCAAGCAGGAGTTTCCTGCTGCAGGGTAGCCAGGTGTTGTTCAGTATCAAGCTATTGGTATGAATAGGGCCAAGTATCGTGGCTTTAAAATTCCTCGGTGTCCACCAATGGAGCCGGTAATGGTGGGGGTGACGCGACCAGAACGTTCAATAGTAGTATATTTATGGGTTATTTTGATTTTGCCCCCCAAATTTTACTTTGAATTAGACTTTACCCCCCCAGATTTCATTAATTAGACTTTACCCCCTTAAAACTAACTTTTCGGTCAGCTCACCGCCCAAAACTTTTTTTCTTTTCCGTCAGCTCACGGTTTCTCTTAGATGCTGACCTGACGGAACAGATAATTTTGGGGGGTAAAATCTAATTAATAAAAGTATGGGCAGTAAAGTCCAATTCAAGACAAAATTTGGGGGGCAATATCAAAATAACCCTATATTTATTTCTAATTTTTTAGACAGATTACAAAAACCTACCCTGAACTATACATCTAATTTTATATTATTTTATATTGGTCCCTCGACCTTTTTTTTTGAACAATTCGATCTCTGAACTATGCATTGTCTGCATTTAGCTTCCTCCACCAACTTTTTATCCCGAAAATACGTTTATCAATTTTCAATAATACACAAAATTATTTTGAAATATATAATTTATAATTATAAGTATAAGGGTATTTTCAAAATAAAAGTTACCAAAGGGGGTTAAACGCAAAAGAGAGTAGTTTAGGGATCACATTGCTCAGGAAAATAGTTGAGAGACAAATATGGAATTAGTTATATAGTTCAAGGGAGGCTTTTGTAATTTTCTTTAATTTTTTTGGGGCCTGCCATCTCTAGGACTCCAGATTCCTAGCCATGCGCTTTATTTGAGCCAAATGAGTAATAGGAATTGCTCAAAAAAAATTTAATAATAGGGAGCGGAATTTTGTGAAGCATTTGTTGAACCGGCTCCTATTTCATTATGAGAAGTGTTATTTAACCAACCCCATAGATATCCCAGTCACCAACTTGCATAGGTGGTATCTTTTGATTGGTAGGACAATGGGTCATGGGATGAAGCCTAGGTGGATGCCACTACCGCCCTATCCAAGCCTGCCACCGGCGACCCACCACCAAACCTGTCGATCGTCGGCGCCTACAGCAACCACCGTCTGTCGATCTTTGTACAGTAGGCCACAACCCGTTGCCGTCGGGTGGCGGCCTGCGACGGCAACGATTGACACTTTGGTTGATTGCCAGTTGCGGGAGATGGCCGATGGTGATGGTATCCCTCTTGGATTCATCCCATGGCCAATGAGGAGACACCACCTATGAGAATGGTGGTGCAGTTGGCAATGGCGCTGGGTAAATAGCATTACTCTTCCACTCTCTATTATAGTTTTTTTTTCACATCGTACGTGACATTTGACGAGCTAACGCTCGATCCCAATCATATGCTCGTCAAATTTGACGAGCTAACGCTCGATCCCAGATTGGAACACAATAGGTTACTCTCCTTTTTCACATCGTACGTGGCATTTGGAGCTCTCTGGAACGGACAACTCATAGCCTCCTCCGCTAGAAGGATGCCGGAGAATGTGAGATAGAGACGGAACTGCGAGAGGCTTAAATAATTAAACAACCATTTGCCCCCCAACAAAGGATTTTTTGACCTTGGGACCCCTCGGAAATTAAATATTACCCCCTATGGTCTTAATTATCGAGTCTTATCCCTTGTTGACAAAAAATTCACATGGCCTTCTGCAATAAAAAAGGGCTGTTTTGACTTTGCCCCCCAAATTTTGCCTTGAATTAGACTTTATCACCCATCTTTTCATTAATTAGACTTTACCCCCCAAAACTAACTGTTCTGTCAGCTCACCCCATAAGACTTTTTTCCTTTTCCGTCGGCTGACCCTTTCTCTTAGATGGTGAGCTGACGGAATAATTAGTTTTGGGGGGTAAAATCTAATTAATGAAAAGATGGGGGGTAAAGTCTAATTCAAGTCAAAATATGCGGGGCAAAGTCAAAATAACCATAAAAAAGTGATATTTTAGGCTGTAAAACTAAAAAATTAGAGAAATGCTACTCAGCAAGAAGGTTTTCCCAATTCCGCTCAGCCTGATTGAGATGGCAACGTGCAACTGGTGGTTGAAACCCACTAACGACATTAAAATTGTTTACACCACCAGTTGCACGCTGCTACGTCAATCGGGCTGAGCGGAATCGGAAAAACGTTCAATAGCATTGCTCCAAAATTATGATAAGAGGGGTTACTTTTAGTTACCCCAATTAAGTGGGGGATAAGGTCAAAAAAACCCAAAAAAAAAAAGGAAAATTGTATTCATACCTCAAAAATCGATAACTACCCCCCGTTTCCCACCTGTTTATGATAACTTGCTCAAAAATTTAAAATGTTATTTTTATACTCTTGTCTTATACCCCACAACCTAAAACAAAACCTTTTGGGCATCAACTGCAATTGAAAAGGAATTGAGCGATGATGACGGTATGACTGTGGCGTCATTGGCAGTAACATCGACAACATGGCTTGAAGATCTTACTTCCTCCAATCAGATTCCTCCATAGACGGTAACAGGGCTCGAAGATCCCATTTTTTCCGATTCGATGGATTCCTCCATATGAGATTTAGCCCCTCTAGCAATGGAGAAAGAAGGGGAGCATCTCTCTCTCTCTCTCTCTCTCTCTCTCTCTCTCTCTCTCTCTCTCTCTCTCTCTCTCTCTCTCTCTCTCTCTCTCTCTCTCTCTCTCTCTCTCCTTATCAAGGCATCAATAAAATGTCAGATGATCAAAGTAACATTTCCCACGTTCCTATACTCATGGGGCTTCAACATCAGAAACGAATGGGGTATGATCAACATCAGCAAGGGAGAAAGAAGAGGCACATCTCTCTCTCTCTCGCGCGCGCGCGCGCGCGCCATCAATGAATGACAGATGATCAAAACAACCCTCTCCACATTCCTATACTCATGGGGATTCAATATCGGAAAGGAATGGGGTATGATCAAGATGGGGTAGGCCATTCAAGGTGAGGTGTAAGAGTAGTGGCGGATCCAGGAACTCCAAAATTTAAAAGTTTGGAGCGGCCATATGTAAAGAATTTTTAAAAATTTTCAAAACCCTTGGTTCCGCCCCTATGTAAGAGGGAAAAGTATTTTTGGGATAGAAGTGTGGTATGATAAAAAAAAAAAGGGATGTATACAAGTTCGTTGGAAATGGAGGCTAATTACAGATTTTGGGGTGTACGAACAAAATTTTCAGAAAAAAAAAATACAATTAAACAAACCTAGTATGGTGGTATGTGGCTATCAACCATGTTGCACTTATTTCAAGAGAATTTTACCAAAGTGATTACCAGGTTTGGCGTATTGCTCAAACTAAGTACAAAGCCTGAAAATGTTACTTTTTTGATCACTTACACGTACCGATTCAGTGGCACAAATGTTTTATGACTTTTTCTGACCATTTTGCTCTCAAAAATATTGGTTGAGTAATTTTACGTAGGGTTATGTTGGGGGTTTATATCGGTTTTACGTCGATGAAGAGATTTCGACGAGGTTTGACGATGAAGAGGTTCCGATTTGGTTCCGGCATGGTTTTAAAGAGGTTATGGTAAGATTCCGGTAAAATGTAACTGTGGTCGCGGAAAAAGATTCGGGTCGTCTTTATTGCGGATCACACGAGATTACAAATTTTCTTTGATCAGGAGATTGTGGGAGAGATCCTCTGGAGGGTCCCTTTGATCCGCGTCTCCACGTGGTGTTCGTGCGAGAGCTCTGAAGGGGTTGCCCAGGACAGAGGTCTTTACAGGGTGAGGGTTTTTGAGAGGCTAAGGAATTTCCACTTTTGATTTTGTCCCGTCCGTGCTTCGCGCTTTCTCGGCTAGGGAGGCTTTGGGCTTCGTTCCTCGGTCTTCGTGTCTTCCTCGATCCTTGTTCGACCTCGGCGTCCTTGATCGTCGGTTCGCGGCGTCGATCGTGTTTTTGGCGTCGGCTTTGGCTTTAGCTTTCGGCTTTGGCGTAGCTTTGGCGTGGCTCTGGCGTTTGCTTTGCTTTGGCGCTTGCGCTTGAACGTAGGCGGGTAGAGACTTGCGATGCTTTAGTTCTTCCGGACTTCGCGTCGTATCGGCTAGAACGTGCGGTGCTTTGCTCGTGACCGTCGTAGTTGCTTGGCTTTGGCACGTGCGTTGCTTTAGCGCGGGCTTTACCGGTGCGTTTGCTTTGGCTTCTTGCGTCGGCTTTGACTTTCGCTTCGACTCGATCTTCTTCTCGAACGACTGGCGTTACCTCTTCAAGGCTTCTTTACTCTTCCGGCTTCCTCGACGGTTGTGGCGTCGGTTTTGGCTTTTCGGCGGGGGTAGCACCGATGCTTGTGCGACGGTTGTGGCGTCGACTTTCGTTGATGAAGACGGCGGGTGTAGCACCGATCTTCGTGCGACGGTTGTAGCGTCGGCTTTTGTTGATGAAGACGGCGGGTGTGGCACCGGCTTTAGCACGACGGTTGTAGCGTCGGCTTTTGGTTGACGAAGGCGGCAGGGGTAGCACCGGCTTCAGGCCTTCTTCTCCCGGCTTTCTTCTTCGTGCGAGGAGTCGATGCCTTGATTGAAGACGACGAGTGTTGTCGGCTTCGATCTTCTTCTCCGGCCTTTGCTTATGGCGTCTTCGGAGCTGATGAAGATCGTTGGAGCAATCGGGTGATGACGGCTCCGGGTCTTCTTCTCCACGCTTTCTTCTTCGTGCGAGGAGTCGAAGCTTTGATCTCCGAGTGCAAGGTCTTCACGTTGATGAGGACTTGAAGGGCCAAGGACTCCCGTAGGATATGCTTGCCGTGCCTCGTGAAGCCTTCGGTCTTCGAGCGTTGGAGCTTCTCTTGCGAAGCTCTTTCGTCTTCGGCTTTCGGACCTGGCAATGGTTGTGACGTTGACTTCTTCTCCAGGCGTGTTTGGCTTGATTGGAGTTGAAGGCTTCTTTTGGAGATGGCGGGTGTAGCACTGATCTCTATGCGACGGTTGTAGCGTCGGCTTTTGTTGATGAAGACGGCGGTGGTAGCACCGATCTCCGTGCGACGGTTGTAGCGTCGGCTTTGTTGGTGGAGACGGCGGGGGTAGCACCGATCTCCGCACGACGGTTGTAGCGTCGGCTTTGTTGATGAAGACGGCGGGGGTAGCACCGATCTTCGCACGACGGTTGTAGCGTCGGCTTTGTTGGTGAAGACGGTGGGGGTAGCACCGATCTCCGCACGACGGTTGTAGCGTCGGCTTTTGTCGACGAAGACGGCAAGGGTGGCACCGGCTTCAGGCCTTCTTCTCCAAGCTTTCTTCTTCGTGCGAGGAGTCGACGCCTTTGTTGAAGACGACGGGTGTTGTCGGCTTCGATCTTCTTCTCCGGCCTTTGCTTATGGCTTCTTCGGAGTTGATGAAGATCGTTGGAGAAGTCGGGATGACGACGACTCTGGGTCTTCTTCTCCAAGCTTTCTTCTTCGTGCGAGGAGTCGAAGCTTTGATCTTCGAGTGCAAGGTCTTCACGTTGATGAGGACTTGAAGGGCCAAGGACTCCCGTAGGATATGCTTGCCGTGCCTCGTGAAGCCTTCGGTCTTCAAGCGTTGGAGCTCGTCTTTGCAGAGCCTTTTCCTCTTCAGCTTTCGACCTTTGATGCCTTCCCCGACCCCTTCTATTTATAGGCAAAGGGGGGCGGTTGGGGGAGATGTTGCTGAAATCTTTTTGTTTCCTCCAATCTCTCCCCTCATAACCATCGAGATATTGTTCCCTTATTTGGGGAAACAAACCCGATTTCCTCCTTTTTAGTTGGAGTGGTTATGGGCTAGTTGTGACTCGATCTTTAAAGATCGAGTTGTTATTTTTGTTGCACTTTTGGATCGGATGGCGACGCAACGTCATCTTGTCCGTTGGATCGAGGGATCGTCGCGGATCTACGGTTGTGTAGACGTCCACGCCACCTCCCCCCGCATCAAGGCGGTTTTGACTTTTTCTTTTCTTTTCTTTTTCTTTTCTTTTTTTCTTTTTCTTTTTCTTTTTCTTTTTCTTTTTCTTTATGGCCGGCCCCACCTCTCCATGAGGAGGGGGGCACGGTTTTCAAGAGGGGGGACCGGTGGGCCCCCCTCTTTGTGTCCGAGTTGCGGGTCCGGTGGGACCCGTTTGCTTTGGGTCGGGCCAAGGCGCGCGAATTGAGTTCGCACGTGGGCCTAGTTCGCACGCGGGCCGTTGTGTGCGGGCCGAGTTTCGCATACGGGCCGTTGTGTGAGGGCCGAGTTTCGCATGCGGGCCGTTGTGTGCGGGCCGAGTTTCGCATGCGGGCCGTTGTGTGCGGGCCCAAGTTTCGCATGCGGGCCGTTGTGTGCGGGCCAGGTTTGCATGCGGGTCGGGCCGAGTTTCGCATGTGGGCCGTTGTGTGCGGGCCGAGTTTCGCATGCGGGCCGTTGTGTGCGGGCCGAGTTTCGCATGCGGGCCGTTGTGTGCGGGCCCAAGTTTCGCATGCGGGCCGTTGTGTGTGGGCCAGGTTTTGCATGCGGGCCGTGTTCGCATGCGGGTCGGGTCCAATCCGTAGGCTAATTTCGGTGCCCACAAATGCCCCCTCAAGTTCGAGTGCGCCCGCGGAAAACGCATAGCGCTTGGACTTGACTTGCGTGTTCGCTCGGAATTTAGGTCTTTACAATGACCCTCGCCATTTCGTTTCCCCCATCGTTTTGCTAGCGCGGGGGACGAAGGGCTTTGGCGGTTTGGAGACGAAAATCTCTTCTAGGGTTTTGTTCATCTGCCTTGTTGTCGCGGACTTCCTTTGCTTCGGGGATGGCGTGAATATTGATGGCGGCCGCTGCGTGGAGTCCCAGGGCAGGTAGGCGACGGGAGCGCGAGGATGGTCGCGATGCGCCTTGGCGGAGGGTTGTTTCCTCTCTTCGGTGCGGGAGCGCAATAGTGGAAGCCGATTGTCGCGGTCGAAGGTGACGATGACGACGCGTTTGACACAGCGCGGGGAGGAGACAGAGTCGATGAGGTGCAGCCCCACTTTCTTCATGTTCTTTCATGGTTACATCGGATATGGATGCCCACCGGATAGAGATCCCTAGATTCAAGGGATATGAGATTTACCCCGTCTTTATCCCGATAACCGATTACGCTTATATATAGGGGCTTAAATGAATAACTGTTTTTTCCAAAAAAAAATTCGTCTCTGTTTTTTTTTTTTTTTTTTTTTTTTTTTTTCTCTCTCTGGTTTCTTCTCTGGTTCGCTGAAACCAGCGGCGGCAGCAGCACCGGCCCGGCTGCGGCGCGCAGGCCTGTGCGGGCGGGCGGCGGTGGCCGGATCAGCAGCAGCGGTGGTGTGCGGTGTGCATGGCAGGCGGGCGGTGCGGTAGGCCGGCGCGGACGCGGGGGCCGGGTGGTGCGGCAGGCCGGCGCGGACGCGGGGGCCGGGTGGTGCGGCAGGCCGGCGCGGCGGCTGGCCATGCCGTGCGCGAGATCGGGCACAGGTGGCAGGCGTGGCTGCGGGTCAGGCGCGGGAGCGGCGGTGGCGATCGGGCCAGGTGCAGGTGATGCGGCCGGCGGAACAGCGCGGGGCGCGAGCCGGGCGCAGGCGCAGCGGCAGCCGGGGCGCGGGCCGGGCACGCGCGGGGGGCGGTGGCGGCGGCCGGGTTGTGCGCGTGGGTTGGAGGCCAGCAACGCCCCCCCGGGGCTACTGGTTTTAACCGGAGAGGGGGGGGGGGGCTGCAGCTTTTTGCTGTGGCCCCCTCTCGGTTTCTCCATTTTGCACAAGGGGGCGGGGGCTGCGGCTTTTTGCTGTGGCCCCCCTCTCGGTTTTCCTTTCTGCAAAGAGGGGCTGCAGCAGTCCCTCTTTCTTTCTTTCTTTCTTTCTTTTTTTTTTTTTTTTTTTTTTTTTTTTTTTTTTTTCGACTTCTGTACTTGACTGCATCTTGATTTGACTTGGACTTTTCGTTTCCTTGCAGGACTTGTCCCTTCGAGTGCTTTCCGAAGGCCGGCGGGCTGACGCGGCCGGCTGGAGGCATTGTTGGGTTGTGCGCGGGGCGCAGTCCAAAAGCGAGGCGGCTGGAGCAGTGCGAGAGTGCAGGCAAGTGCGATGGCCGGCTGCAGGAGCATGAGGTGAGGTGGACGGCGCGGTTGGCGGCATCTCCGACACGCACGGGGTATGGCTCCAGCCACCATGGGGCCCCGGCTCTTGGATCGCGCGAACGTAGGCGACGGGCGACGCGGAACGGCACAGGCGGCGCGGAGGCATTGTGGCTGCAGCGGGGTCGAGGTCGTGCGCAACAGTGGCGAATGGCGTCGGTTGCGGGTGAAGACGGCTGTGAGCGGGCGATCGGTGCACGGGCCGGGGTTGCGGCGGGCGCAGCGCGCGGGGCGGCTGCGAGGTGCGGAGGCGGGCTCGGCCTGGGGCTGCGGGGTGCGGCCGGCGCGCGAGCCGGAGACGGGGCGCGGCCGGGGGCTGCGGTGTGCGGCCGGCGCGCGGGCTGGAGATGGGGCGCGGCCGGGGGCTGCGGTGTGTGGCCGGCGCAAGAGCTGGAGATGGGGCGCGGCCGGGGGCTGCGGTGTGTGGCCGGCGCGCGAGCTGGAGATGGGGCGCGGCCGGGGGCTGCGGTGTGTGGTCGGCGCGCGAGCTGGAGATGGGGCGCGGCTGGGGGCGCAGAAGTTGAAGACCACAACCCTGTTTGGGGGCTGTGGGTTTTCGGAGAGAAGAGGGCTGTGGCTATTTTTGCTACGGCCCCCTCTATGTTTTTGTTTTTGGCATTAAGGGGCTGTGGCCATTTGGGTTCTTGGATTTTGAAGGAAGGAAAGGGCTGCTGACCCCTCTCTGGTCTTGGGTTTTTCATGGGGCTATGGTCCCCTTTGGGGCTGCAGCTTCAGCTCCGGGTTTTTTTTTTTTTTTTTTTTTTTTTTTTTTTGGACTTGCACTGCCCTTTTCTCCTGGAATTGACCTTGCATCTTGATTTGACTTGCACTTTTCGTTTCCTTGCAAGACTTGTCCCTTCGAGTGCTTTTTGAAGGCCGACGGGACCGTTGAGGTCTACCGCGAGAGTAGAGCGACTGGCGAGGTTGCACTTGGGCAGACTGGGCAAGACGGGCTGGATGTTCCTCTGGAGTTTGGAGATAACTTTTTCTGGTGGTGATGTCAGCTTGGAGGACATCGAGATGGGTGTTCTGGAGTTCAACGAGGAGGAAGACGAAGCCACTACTCCGTATACCAGTGAGTACGGAGTTGCCTGTGTTGGCGTGCGAAACGAGGTGCGATATGCCCATAGCGCTTCGCGCATGCGTTCATCGCCGTTCGAGAGCTTTCCGACTTTTGGATGGATCGTCGGTGCGGTCTCCCACGGGAGTACACATCTTCGTTTCCCTTTTGCGCAAGTCTTCTGCCGCCGTACTTCGAAACAGGAAGTGTGTGTCGAAGTTGAACGAGCTCATTCTCACCGATTAGGGATCACGGCAGATCGTTCGACCGAGTCCAGAGTTGCCATTCAGGAGTCGGTTCTAACGGACGTGTCCAGAGTTGCCATTCAGGAGTCAGTTCCAACGGATGTTTTGGCCGCAGCTTCTTTGTCAGTTCCTGTGGTGTCTTTGATAGCCGTCACGGCAATGGTCCAGGACGCGGTTCCCGTGCTTGGGTCTTCAGGACAGGATCGCGCCTTGTCTCAGCACTTAGAGACTTGCCAGCGAAAGTGTAGATCGCAGAGCCTTCTTTCTAAGCTTCTTTTGGAGAGTTGTGCTGGAAGTTTATCCAGGTGACACTTGCACCCTTCCAAGAGGAGGGTCTTGACGCTTTGAGTAACTTGTGGGTTTCCTGGTGGATGGCTCCTTGTTTGAGGAGCATATGTGCACCCTTTTGGCGGACAGCTAGGCTCATTGCTTGCAACGGGTTTCACTAGAGGAGGATGTTTCCTTGGCGTTGGCAAAGGTTGAGGAAGAGAAACGTCGACTTGAGGGCCTTCTCACGTTGCTACTGCAGACTTGGTTCGGGTGCAGAAGAAGGTGGAGATTACTCGCGCGTCGCTTCAGAAGCTGGAATCCCTCCTTGCAAAGCAGCGTGCAAAGCTGGCGATGTGTTGAGCTGGTAGGGCGATCGAGAAGGCTTCCGGAGCGAACCTTGCGAGGCAGCGTGCAGAGCTGGCAACGCGTCGGAAGCTGATTGCTTCTCTACCACTGGAGTTGCAGCGTGTGTAGGCTGCGAGAGGCGGGCCGCTTCGGCGCCTCTAGGACTTTGACTTGCTACTCATGCGTTGCTTCAGAAGCTGAAGTCTCGTTTCGAGAAAGCTCGAGCAGCCGAGAAGACTTTTGCAATGGAGCTTGCAAAGCAGCGGGAGGAGCTTACGAATCGCCGAGAGCTGGTGGTTTCTTGCCTTTCGGAGTTGCACCACGTGGGTGCCTCGAGAGATGAGTTGTGGCAGCGCTGGCTGGTGGTTTGACAGAGGCTGACAGCTTCTCATCCCACGGAGTTGGACTGGCGTCTTTTCTGGGCTTATTTTTCTGAAATGGTGGTTTACTTTTTTTTTGTTTGGACTGAACCTTTACAGGCTGCCTACGTACCCTACTGAGAGGGATCAAGTCACACGTAGTTCCTTTTTTTTTTTTTTTTTTTTTTTTTTTTTTTTTTTTTTTTTGGGCAAGGGGGGTAACCTTGCGCTAGGCAAAGTACCTTTTGAGGGACTTGCCGCTGGTAGGCAGAGTCGCTGCTGGTTCGCAGTTATCATCCGCTTTCTTCGCTTCAATGTAGTTAGAAGTGAAGATCTTCTTGCCTGGAGTTTTGGTGATTGCTGGAGTTTGACTGGAGCCGATGTCTCGGTGGTTCAGAAGACTTTGTTCGTTGCTTTTGGAGAGGTGAACTTGAGTCTTTGTCAGGCGATGTGGTATTGCAACTGAGGGTAGTGAACCCATATGCACTGTGCTTTCTTTGTTGCAGCTGGATTTGAACATGAACTCGGTGGAGTTTTGCCCCCGAGTGTTTCCTGGCTTGATTGCGAGTTGCTCGGAGCTGATGTATTTGGAAGACTTGGTTGAGCTCGAGGCAAGCAATAGACCATGAAACGGTATTATCATCTCTTGCAAAGTGATGAAGTTGGCCTCGGAGAATGGTGACGATAGTTCCTTTGCTGGAGTGGAAGGTGATCGTCCTGGCTTGTGAAGCCATTGAGGCGCGAGCCACAGGACTGTCGCATCTTGAGCAGACAACGGAATGTGTGGCGTTGAGCTTGATTTGGAGTTGATATGGATTTTTCGTCTTGATGCTGGTGCTCCTATGACTTTGTGCACCGTCTGGCTGGAGAATGTCGCTAGTTTTGCAAGTGGAGAGGTTTTGTCTCTCGCAGCTGTTTTGACTTTCTGGGCTCGTGGAGCTTTTGCTGGAGAAACTTCTGCAATGGGGTCTTTGACCTGGTGGAACTTGACGTCAGTAAGGTATGCTTTGGCCTCGTTACACGGCTTGCCATTTTCGGCGATGCTTCTCTCCATGCTTTCGATATTGGAGCTGCCTTCTTTATCGTCTTCCTGGAGCACTTGATGAACTTCCATCATGCAGCAGGAAACCTTGAAGGTTTGATCAGCTTCAAGGAAGCGATTGGGAAAGAACCCCTGGAGTGTTGCTAGCTCTAGGCGTGTTTGCTGGAGATGATTTTCCGGACTTGCTGGAGGTACTTTGGACGTCTTTCTTTCTGGAGCTTCACTCTTTTCCTTGAAGGTCTTTCTTTCGGGGAGTTTTGTTGTCACCCGATCTTGCTCGTGGTTGGCCAGACGTGCTATTTGGTAGTTTGATCGTCGTGGCCTTCTCCTTCGAGGCGTCATAGCCCATGCGTTTTTATCAAGAAGATCTTCCTCGCCAGGGTGAAGAATTGGTGCCGTGACCGACGACTCTTCTTTGATCGGAAGGACTTGCTCTTTTGGAGGCTCTACCGACTCATCTTCTGATCCCCAGCCGGTTGGCTTGATTTCTTTCATTGGGATCGAAGGAGGCTTGGAGTAAAAGACGTAGAAGTCGAACTTACCTGATGGTTGGCCTAGCAGGCTGACTTCAGGGTCTCTTTGCTCGTCTCTTGCTTTGAGCACATGCTGGGATGTAGCTTTGTTTGGAAGAGGGAGTGTTTGCGCGAGAGGCGGTTGCCCCCAAGGCAGTGAGGATTTGGCCCTGGGCACTGCAGGAGCATACCATCGTCGTCTTCTTGGAGCTGGTTTCGCCATCGATCTTTGACAGACGATGCGCAGCCTTGCTGAAGTGCGTTGTGGAGCGGTCAGTGCTGGCGGGAAGGAATCGAAGGTGATTGATGTCATATTTGACTCGACGATATCACTAGAGTCGATCTCGATCATCCCTTGCTTGGCGAGTGTCATGATCTTATCTTTGAAGACAAAGCACTTCTCGATGGGATGGCTGACCATCCGGTGGTACTTGCAGAAGAGCGGATCGTTGACTCGATGTGCTTGTTCCGGCCTTTTTGGTGGCGGAAGTTCGATTATCTTTTCTTGCATCAACTGATCAAACATGGAGGAAACTTCCGAGTCTGGGAAGGGATACTCCTTAGCTTCAAGCTCCTCGAGAGTCATCCTTGGTGGCCGTTGAGGCTGAGGAGGTGGTATGGCGGCTCCTTTGCCTTTGTCCGGCTTGCCACCGATCTTGAGTGGTTTGGAAGTCGAAGCGAGGTCGGTGACGTTGACTTGCTTTGATGCCGCCGGTTCGTCCTCCTCTTCCACCTTCAGGAAGGCTTTGGCCTTTGAGTCCCCGTGATTTGCTAAGCTGAGCTCCATGTCATGAGCCCGAGTCGCCAGTTCTTCGAAGGACCGAGGCTTGATCCCTTTGAGGATGTAGAGCAAGCCCCAGTGCATGCCTTGGGTGCACAACTCGATGGCCGAGTCTTCAGACAAGCGATCTCGCGAGTTTAGCGCAAGGTTTCTCCAACGATCAATGTAGTCGATTACCGGCTCATCCTTCCTTTGCTTGGTAGCAGTAAGCTCGGTCATGCTGACGATGCGCCGAGTGCTGTAGAAGCGGTTGAGGAACTCCCTCTCCATTTGATCCCAGCTGTCAATGGATCCTGGAGGAAGATCAACATACCAGTCAAAAGCATTACCTTTGAGGGTGCGAACGAACTGCTTCACCATTGCGTCGCCGTATGTGCCGGCGTTGTTGCAAGTTTCGACGAAGTGGGCAATGTGTTGCCTTGGATTTCCCTTCCCGTCGAAGTGCTGGAACTTTGGTGGCTGGAACCCGGTAGGGAAGCGCAGCTGTTGGATCCTTGTGGTGTAAGGCTTTGAATATGCCGCCGTAATCGGAGGTAGGCTACTGCCGTGGGAACGCATCATGTCTGCCACCAGTGCTTGTATCTGCTGGGCATTCATCGTCGCTGCCATCGAAGGTTGCGCGGCCGCCGAGGCTGGCACGGGAGCCGAGGGAAGTGCAGGAGTAGTTGCTAGTATTGTCGGGCCAACTTCTGCAAGAGCAGGAGTTGGAGACGGGGCTGGAGCAGCTACTGGAGAAGCAGGAGGTTGACCGAATGTTGCGACATCCCTGGCACTCAGCCTTTGAAGCAAGGTGTTGATGTGACGATCTTTCTCTTCCATTAGTCGGGTGAGCTGAGCCATGTGTTCACCCATTTGCATGACTTGGAGCTGGAGAGCGGACGGAGGATGATGTCGCAGGACGTCTCGATGTTGCATGCCCGCACCCTTGCCATCGTCGTCGGACACGTAGTTACGCTGACTTGCTTCTGCTTGATGACAGATGTTTGCCCCCGGCAAGGGAGGTGCAAAGTCCGCTGGAGAACCCGAACGGGTTCGGGGTTGGGGCTGGTCCTCCCCAAACTTCTGGACAGATGTTCCAGGATTGAGGCTTGTTTCTTCATGCACCAAGGCCTCATTGGTGATTTGGCGAGCACCTTCAGCAGCAGTTTCTGGCGTGAAGAAGTCCGCAAGAGTTTGAGTACGCCGAGTGTAAACGCGTACTACCGGGGGAATGTCATCCACCGGGTTTTCTGGATCGCCGTGTTGGAGTAGTGGAGACTCGGCGATAGGTGAGAGGCTTGTTGGAGCAAACGTATCATCGTTCGTTCCGGCCATTGCGAACTTGAAGCAACTCCTTCAAACGTACGGATGAAAGGAGAGGATGGTCCCACCGGGCGTGCCAGAAATCTGTGGTCGCGGAAAAAGATTCGGGTCGTCTTTATTGCGGATCACACGAGATTACAAATTTTCTTTGATCAGGAGATTGTGGGAGAGATCCTCTGGAGGGTCCCTTTGATCCGCGTCTCCACGTGGTGTTCGTGCGAGAGCTCTGAAGGGGTTGCCCAGGACAGAGGTCTTTACAGGGTGAGGGTTTTTGAGAGGCTAAGGAATTTCCACTTTTGATTTTGTCCCGTCCGTGCTTCGCGCTTTCTCGGCTAGGGAGGCTTTGGGCTTCGTTCCTCGGTCTTCGTGTCTTCCTCGATCCTTGTTCGACCTCGGCGTCCTTGATCGTCGGTTCGCGGCGTCGATCGTGTTTTTGGCGTCGGCTTTGGCTTTAGCTTTCGGCTTTGGCGTAGCTTTGGCGTGGCTCTGGCGTTTGCTTTGCTTTGGCGCTTGCGCTTGAACGTAGGCGGGTAGAGACTTGCGATGCTTTAGTTCTTCCGGACTTCGCGTCGTATCGGCTAGAACGTACGGTGCTTTGCTCGTGACCGTCGTAGTTGCTTGGCTTTGGCACGTGCGTTGCTTTAGCGCGGGCTTTACCGGTGCGTTTGCTTTGGCTTCTTGCGTCGGCTTTGACTTTCGCTTCGACTCGATCTTCTTCTCGAACGACTGGCGTTACCTCTTCAAGGCTTCTTTACTCTTCCGGCTTCCTCGACGGTTGTGGCGTCGGTTTTGGCTTTTCGGCGGGGGTAGCACCGATGCTTGTGCGACGGTTGTGGCGTCGACTTTCGTTGATGAAGACGGCGGGTGTAGCACCGATCTTCGTGCGACGGTTGTAGCGTCGGCTTTTGTTGATGAAGACGGCGGGTGTGGCACCGGCTTTAGCACGACGGTTGTAGCGTCGGCTTTTGGTTGACGAAGGCGGCAGGGGTAGCACCGGCTTCAGGCCTTCTTCTCCCGGCTTTCTTCTTCGTGCGAGGAGTCGATGCCTTGATTGAAGACGACGAGTGTTGTCGGCTTCGATCTTCTTCTCCGGCCTTTGCTTATGGCGTCTTCGGAGCTGATGAAGATCGTTGGAGCAATCGGGTGATGACGGCTCCGGGTCTTCTTCTCCACGCTTTCTTCTTCGTGCGAGGAGTCGAAGCTTTGATCTCCGAGTGCAAGGTCTTCACGTTGATGAGGACTTGAAGGGCCAAGGACTCCCGTAGGATATGCTTGCCGTGCCTCGTGAAGCCTTCGGTCTTCGAGCGTTGGAGCTTCTCTTGCGAAGCTCTTTCGTCTTCGGCTTTCGGACCTGGCAATGGTTGTGACGTTGACTTCTTCTCCAGGCGTGTTTGGCTTGATTGGAGTTGAAGGCTTCTTTTGGAGATGGCGGGTGTAGCACTGATCTCTATGCGACGGTTGTAGCGTCGGCTTTTGTTGATGAAGACGGCGGTGGTAGCACCGATCTCCGTGCGACGGTTGTAGCGTCGGCTTTGTTGGTGGAGACGGCGGGGGTAGCACCGATCTCCGCACGACGGTTGTAGCGTCGGCTTTGTTGATGAAGACGGCGGGGGTAGCACCGATCTTCGCACGACGGTTGTAGCGTCGGCTTTGTTGGTGAAGACGGTGGGGGTAGCACCGATCTCCGCACGACGGTTGTAGCGTCGGCTTTTGTCGACGAAGACGGCAAGGGTGGCACCGGCTTCAGGCCTTCTTCTCCAAGCTTTCTTCTTCGTGCGAGGAGTCGACGCCTTTGTTGAAGACGACGGGTGTTGTCGGCTTCGATCTTCTTCTCCGGCCTTTGCTTATGGCTTCTTCGGAGTTGATGAAGATCGTTGGAGAAGTCGGGATGACGACGACTCTGGGTCTTCTTCTCCAAGCTTTCTTCTTCGTGCGAGGAGTCGAAGCTTTGATCTTCGAGTGCAAGGTCTTCACGTTGATGAGGACTTGAAGGGCCAAGGACTCCCGTAGGATATGCTTGCCGTGCCTCGTGAAGCCTTCGGTCTTCAAGCGTTGGAGCTCGTCTTTGCAGAGCCTTTTCCTCTTCAGCTTTCGACCTTTGATGCCTTCCCCGACCCCTTCTATTTATAGGCAAAGGGGGGCGGTTGGGGGAGATGTTGCTGAAATCTTTTTGTTTCCTCCAATCTCTCCCCTCATAACCATCGAGATATTGTTCCCTTATTTGGGGAAACAAACCCGATTTCCTCCTTTTTAGTTGGAGTGGTTATGGGCTAGTTGTGACTCGATCTTTAAAGATCGAGTTGTTATTTTTGTTGCACTTTTGGATCGGATGGCGACGCAACGTCATCTTGTCCGTTGGATCGAGGGATCGTCGCGGATCTACGGTTGTGTAGACGTCCACGCCACCTCCCCCCGCATCAAGGCGGTTTTGACTTTTTCTTTTCTTTTCTTTTTCTTTTCTTTTTTTCTTTTTCTTTTTCTTTTTCTTTTTCTTTTTCTTTATGGCCGGCCCCACCTCTCCATGAGGAGGGGGGCACGGTTTTCAAGAGGGGGGACCGGTGGGCCCCCCTCTTTGTGTCCGAGTTGCGGGTCCGGTGGGACCCGTTTGCTTTGGGTCGGGCCAAGGCGCGCGAATTGAGTTCGCACGTGGGCCTAGTTCGCACGCGGGCCGTTGTGTGCGGGCCGAGTTTCGCATACGGGCCGTTGTGTGAGGGCCGAGTTTCGCATGCGGGCCGTTGTGTGCGGGCCGAGTTTCGCATGCGGGCCGTTGTGTGCGGGCCCAAGTTTCGCATGCGGGCCGTTGTGTGCGGGCCAGGTTTGCATGCGGGTCGGGCCGAGTTTCGCATGTGGGCCGTTGTGTGCGGGCCGAGTTTCGCATGCGGGCCGTTGTGTGCGGGCCGAGTTTCGCATGCGGGCCGTTGTGTGCGGGCCCAAGTTTCGCATGCGGGCCGTTGTGTGTGGGCCAGGTTTTGCATGCGGGCCGTGTTCGCATGCGGGTCGGGTCCAATCCGTAGGCTAATTTCGGTGCCCACAGTAACAAAAAATATAAATAAAATATAACAAAACGTAAATTTTATGTTTTGGATTCTACTGAGTGCATAAAAGAAAAAGTGATTTGCTATATTAAAGATATTTTTATCTGATATTTTTTTTTTTGATCATAATAGTAATATTTTTAGGCTGTATACTTAGTTTGAGCAATACGACAAACCTCCGCTGACTCAATCTAGTTCAGAAGTAATAAAATATGTGTGTGGGACCCGATCTCGCGCGAGAGCTAGCACGGCATCTCCCAAAAGGAACGGGGCAATCAATGAGCCCAGGAAAAAAACCAGAAACTGACACCCGCAACTCACGTACGTACACGTGCAGGGTGACCACTGCTCTTAGGCAATGGACCCCACGAGGTCCGCGGTTGGGTGACGGGAAAATTTTCAGGGGCTTTATTGGTAGCTGCAGACGCGGCAAGTCGACACCCTCGGACAGCGTGCCGTTTTCTTTGTCGTTGAATTAGTACAGAAAAATGAAAATGAGATCTCTTCAAAAAAAAAAAAAATACAGAAATTAACAAGAAGCCCATCTTAGAAGATTAATTGAAGCTGGAGTCTCGACGACCGTTATGTTTAAACTCAAATTTTTGTGAACAAAAATACTCTTCACCACACTTTCAATTTATGTTTGACGTCAAACATCCCCAACCGCCCCCACCCCCGTCGTTGCCACCGCCAGACCGAACCAAATCACACCTCACCACTGTCGGACTGAATTGAACCCCACCTCGTCGCCGGATGACCTAACCGAACCCCACTCTGTCATTGCTGGACCTAACCGAATCCCCCCACTGTAGTCCCCGATATAACCAAAACCCCTCCCGCTAGACCTAACTGATCTTTCTAACCTGAGATTAACAAGCCATGGGATGAACCCTAGACCTAGATTTCGCAATCCTAAACATAACCCGAACCCCCCGCCACCGCTACCTCCTTCGCCTCTGTCGCTCGAACCCGCCGTCTCCGTCACCGCTGCTCGCGACCGTCTTCGGCGGTCGCAGTCGTGCCGCATCCTGCCTCTGCCTCCATCTCCTTCACCGCTGATCGTGGTCGCCTCCGCCGGACTTGGCGACCCATCTGCAATGGCTGATCGAGAGAGGAGTGGAGGTGAGGGTGGTCTTGGGATTTAAAAAATAAGAAAGTGTTTATTCTAATGTTGGATTGGTTAGAGGGTCTGGAGCTCAAATGAAATTGGGTTTATCCTAATGTGGGTTGGTTAGAGGGGTGGCTAATAACCCAAAAAATAATATGATACATTACACATAGAACCCCTACAGTTTGACTAATATTCACTTACACCCCATCATTTTTAAAACCCTACAAATGTCTTCCTATGGTTTGAAAAATCATACACATACACCCCCTCTGGAAGCCCTCTGGAGGGGTGTAAGTGATATTTTTTTCCAAACAATAGGAAAAAATTTGCAGGGTTTTAACAAGGGGGTTGTAAGTGATAATCAGTCAATCTACAAGAGGTCTAAGTGCAATTATCTAAAACAATTAAACAATATTATAGAGAGAGAAAGAGAGAGAGAGAGAGAGAGAGAGAGAGAGAGCGAGCGAGCGAGCGCGCACTGCACCTTGGTGCAGTTATACAAGCGGCGCCAACTATTTTGTCGTATTACCAATTGTCCACATCCATAGCTTTGTTTGTAGATCTCAATGACGGGCCCGGTTGTGAGTCATGTTCAGACCGGATGAAAATGTTGGTTTTTGATGGTCCTGGAAGGGTTACTGAGCTAGGTGGGCCAAGTTGATTGTCGCGGTCCTAGTCAGAACAGACGACTTAACTAGCAGACCTGATGAATTGATGATAAACCTGCTCTCATACTTGTGTGCACTCAATAACCGATAGTTGCTATGATGAGTTGCGTCTATTGGTTAGGCACATCTATTATAAATAGATGTGCAGGGGTGGAGTTCCCATAATCCGATCATTAGAGCCGTCGTTGTGAATCCAGAGGGATTCAGAATGACCCATCGAATCCGTGGGAGACGACAACATGTGGAAGATCTTCATCCGGTATTACACGAAGGATCTCTAGATCTCATCTACACACGAAGGTACCTGTTCTTTATCCATAGTGATGAACTCGGTTTATCGATCTACGTGCACTAGTTGGGAACAGGAACTTCCAGCGGCGCACTCATGAGGCGGCCAGCGGGATCGGCGCACATCGGCCGGGCACAGGAGCTCCAGGCGGCCCACGGAAGCAGTGGTCTGCACGCGGGGGTGCTTGCAGCCTGTCACGGGCAGCAAGCAGTGCGTGAGGTGCAGCGGCTGGTAGGGTGCGTGGACGCAACGACGTATAGAAGCCGGTTAGGATTTCGACGGTTTTAACGAAGAAAATGAACATAACTTTGAGTTTTTGTTGGGTTTAAAACCCGACCCACCATGTGGTCCAAACTCGTTTGCCACTTGATGGCTAAACCTGACTCAGTTCGGACCTGCCCGAATGACAAGTCAGACCCGATTGATTAGTTGGGTTTTGAACCCGACTATACCCTAAAACTCGGACCCGATTTTAAGTCCAAATCCGGCCCGAGCCCAGGCTCAAATTGACCCGATAGGGACCAATCCAGGCCTAATTAGCAATTTTCTGTTATTTGACTGTCTGATTTAATCTTGACTGTTTGTTTATTTTTTATGATTTTGGGCCCGATCGGGGCCCAATCTGATCAAATCCATATATGGATCTTGGGTATTTGGGATGTTCCGGACATATCGGTATGGTTAGATTTTCCAAATTCGATCGCTTTTGGAACTTATTGTATATATGATACAAATATAATATTTAATGCATTCTATATGTGATTTTGTGTCAATTTTGAATCATTGTTGTACTTACATGTGCTTATCAGTAATGCTGCAATTATTTTAATGTGGTTTAATAATGTTAAATATGATAACCTCCTAGCTAGTAGGCACATATACATAATATGCAGTTGGCAGTTGATGTCTTCCATTGAACCCTATTAGGATAAACACTGGCATTAGAACATATATTGGGTCTTCCATGGGGTTTAGGGAAGATCGGATCTTCCATGGGGTTTAGGGAAGACTGGGTGACCGTCTGAGATTCACTTTCGAAATGAGTCATATTTGCCCAAAGGTAGGCGGCTCATGGAGACTGTGAGATATCGGATTGGAGGGCTTCCACTAGGGTCACTAGGTACCCTGTTGTACTAGGATTTGATTCTGCCCAAAGGTGTTGCAGACTATCGAGTGTAGTACAATGAACATAATAGTAGCATGTGATTAGGAAAGATAGGATAACCCTTCTGCCCAAAGGTATATGATAGTGTCCGACTCAACCCAATACAACTGACTAGATCTGTGCACGTTTGTATACTTGATGTGAAAAATTGAAACACATCAAGGGATCTGGCCAAAGCTGAGTCTTGATGGTGTGAGGGAGTTATCCCAGACGAGAACTTTGCACATGAAGTCCTATTCAGTTGATTTGAATTATAACCCCTAATTCAAGTCGGCATATATTTGTGATTAGTGTTGAAACTATCACTGATTTGTAATCCTCTCTTCAGAGATGGATTCAATAGCTACTTCAAGGAATACATCTGTTGTTGAGCCCCTGAATGACTCTGATTATTCATCTTGGAAGATGAATGTTAAGATCTAGCTAGGATGTATGAATTGTGACTCTGTGCTTATAGAGCCAAAACTGACAGAGCTTATAGATACTTTTTCTGAAACCTGATAGACCCACTTTGTTAAATGAGAGATAATGAACCGTCTTCCTGTGATGATGATCAATGACACCATTAGCAAGGAGCTGTGAGGTGGTATTGCCATGCTAGAACTGAGACTGCAGTTGAGTTGATGACATTGTTGAAGAGACAATTCGTAGGAAAGTCCTTGTTTTACAACAATATGCTTCAGATCATGAATATGAACCATGACTACAATGACAACGTTCATGAGCATATTCTCAAGCTCTTGAAGCTGGTCATAGGCATGAAAAAGTAGAGTCTTTAGTTTAAGGAGAAACTTATGGTTTTTCTTTACAATGATCTCCCTCCTAAAGTCTTTTAACACTTTTGAGATGAATTATAATACCTAGGAGACCTAATGGGATCTCAATCGGCTTATCACCCTATGCATTACTGAGAAAGAGCGACTGGAGGGAGGGAAAAAGGGATATGAGAATCTTGGCTTTAGTGGTTCTGGGAAGAAGTCATTCAAACCGAGATTTTTATAATAGACATTGGTCTGTTGTGAGTCCAATACCATAGATATACTGTCAGATTCTTGGTGGGTCGATTTAGGAGCTTCTGTTTGTGTGTCCTATATTTTGCATGGGCTCAGGAGCAGAAGAGGATCCAGGCCGGAGGATAGGTTTTTCTCGGCAATTATTACTCGATGAGTATAGAGGCGGTTTGTAGATATCACTTGGTTGGTCTAGGGTCACATTCTGGTGTTAGAGGATGCTTTCTACTTTTCGATATTGTTTGAAGCGTTTTTGTCTAGTAGAGGATTCTACTGTGCTTTGACACAAAAGACTAGACCATATCTCTAGGAAGAGAGTATAAATTTTGATGAAAGATGGGGTTATACCTAGTCTGGACTTTTCAGACTTTGGTACTTATGTGGACTGCCTCAGAGGAAAGATGAGTAAGCAAAGAAAGTTCACAGCTACCAAAGCTTCAGAGCTCTTAGAGTTGATGTTTATGGACATTTATGGTTTGTTTCCTATCAAAGCTCGTGGTGGTTAGAGTTACTTCATCACGTTCATTGACGACTTCTCCGGATATACCTATGTGTATCGTCTCCACCATAAGTCAGAGACTTTGGAGGCCTTCTAGACATACCAATTAGAGGTGGTGAAGTAACTTGATAAGAAGATCAAGGTTATTTATTTAGATCGTGGAGGGAAATATTTTGGTAGGATGAATCGAAATGGTGTAAACCATAGTCCTTTCTCTAAGTATCTAAGGCAGTAAGGAATTGTTCCCCAGTATACCACACATGGCCACCCTGAGAGATCGAATGATTTTTCAGTTCTATTGTTCTTACAGACTGTTTGAGATAGTAGAGAGAAATAGTGCCAAGTTTCTGGAGGATGCAGAATTCAATGGAGCCAGCGAGCAGTTGAGACTCTTTTCATAGAGGATTCTTCGAAAGTGTCGTGCTAGCATCGTTTTTCCTAGTTATTAAGCCATATGATGTAGTAGACACTGCACCAACTCCTATTGAGATAGTGGCAGAGGTTGACCCACTGCCAGTTCAGGCTGTACCGGTTCCAGATACTTTAGCAAAACTCGTCCGGCCGAGCAGGTCAGATCACCACATAGGTCAGCTATCCCTGACTATTATGAGGTCTATTTCCAAGAGCTTCAGGGTGAGGGATCTTATTACTGACTTTACTTCCTTCCATGAAGCCGGTGTAATGGATCTTGACAGTGGCAGGAGGCTATGAGAGAGGAGTTGCAATCCATAGAGAAGAATAGTATTTGAGATCTCGTTGAGATATCAGAAAATTGGAAGGCAGTAGAGTGCAAGTTGATCTTTAAGACCAAGAGAGACTCTGATGGTAAGATCGAGAGATTCAAAGCTAGACTGGTGGCTAAAGGTTTCAGACAGAAGGGATGATATTGACTTTTGCGAGACTTACTCTTCGGTTTCCACCAAGGACTTTTTGAGAGTAATTCTAGCCACTATAGCCCACCACAATCTAGAGTTGCACCAGATGGATTTTAAAATGTTTCTAAATTGTGATATAATAGAAGATATTTATATGTCATAGTCAGAGGCCTTTGCAGTCAGTGGGAGTGAACAACTGCTTTGCTAGTTGAGGAAGCCCATTTATGGGGTGAAGCAGGCCACCAGGCAGTGGTACCTGAAGTTTGATTAGGTTGCCATATAGTATGGCTTCTAGAAGAATATGGCTAAGAAAGTTCTGAGGTATCTTCAGCGCACCAAATAGTTTATGCTTACCTACAGGCAGACAGTGAGCTTCAAGTGGTTGGTTACATCGATTCAAACTTTGCAGGCTGTAAAAACATCCTGAAATCTACTTCAGAATGTGTTTTCTTGGTAGCGGGAGGAGCTATTTCATGGATTTAGACTTTGAAGAATGAAATCCACCATGTATGCAGAGTATGTTGTTTGCTATGAGGCTACAAAGCATGCTCTTTAGCTGAAGAACTTTATTGGAGACTTAGGCGTTGTAGCTTCGATCCAAAGACCTTTGCCCATTTTATGTAATAATGAAGTTGTTTGCCAACATGTCAAGAATAACAAGTACTTGGATATTAAGTATATGCTTGTTTACGAGAAAATCAAAGGGGAGGTGGTGGTGATCCCGCATATTCACACAGATCTGATGGTTGCAGGCCCTCTCACCAAAGGACTTGCACCAAATTTTTTTCAAAGTCCTGTGACCCGTATGAGCTTGATGGAGTCCATGTATGAGTAGCTGAGTCGTTTTATTGTATGTTTTGATCATTGTTATTTCATCTTTTGATGAATAAAGCTCGATGTCGTTTCTTTATTTGACGGGTGTCAAATGTAAGCAAGATCATTACCTAGAGTAAGATGACTTACTTAAGATACCGAGTCTAAACATGCTTTGACAATATGTCGGAACGTCTAGTAAGCCTAGAGTACACAATATTCAAAATTGACATTGAGACTAGATATGCTTAAATAATATGTTAAAGTTCAATGTGTCTGGAGTAAGATGAACTACTCAAGTTTTTGAGACTAGATATGCTTTGATAATATGTCAGAACGCTTAATAAGTCTAGAGTACACAGTACTCAAAAGTGACAATGAGACTAGGTAAGTCCCATATGCCTGAAGTAAGATGACTTATTCAAGATACTTAGACTAGACATGCTTTGGCAATATGTCGGAACGTCCAGTAAGCTTAGAGTACACGATACTCAAGAGAGACCTGGGCTAAGCATGGGTGGGCACCATATCGAAACGCTTTCATTTTGTTTGCAGTTGATTGAGTATCAATATTGGCATTTGAATGACATGCTTGGATAAGAATGAGGTTGGACATCATGGGCTTAAGCTCAAGACCAAGTGATGATGTGCTCAGATAACCCTATACATATGAGAAAACCATAATAGTTATTTGTTGGAGTTCTTTATGGGTCTGATAGGTTGACCATGGATATAAACCAGCATAGGATATGCTGGAACAATCATGATCATCTGTTAAGGTCATTTTGAACAAAGACATGAATGATCCCTTAGTATTTTCTTTTAAAATCGATTCGGATCGTGTTTTCCAAAACCGAGTGACTCTCCAAATGTTTCAAGAAAAAAAAATATTTTCACTACAAAATTATATATGTGTATTTGAAACAAGTTCCCACACTTATATGATGTAAATGGCTATGTGGGAGATTGTTGGCTTTTTCGACCCTTTACGAGAGAATTACTGAACTAGGTGGACCAAGTTGGTTGTCGTGGTCCTAGTCAGACCAGGCAACTTAACTAGGAGGCCTGACGAGTTGGTGGTAAACCTGGTCTCATACTAGTGTGCACCTAATAATCGATAGATGCCCTGATGGGTTGCGTCTACTGGTTGGGCACATCTATTATAAATAGATGTGCAGGGGTGGAGTCACTATACACACGTCATTATAACCACCGTTGTGAATCCAGAGGGATTCAGGAGGACCCATCGAATCCGTGGGAGACGATATCGTGTAGAAGATCTTCACCCGGTATTACGTGAAAGACTCTAGATCTCATCTACACATGAAGGTACGTGTTCTTCATCCATAGTGACGAACTTTGTCTATCGATCGGGGGTGCTCTCACATAGAAACCCCAACACAAAATCCTTCGTAAAATTACTACCACCCCTTATATCATCGACACACACCAAATCTCATTTTTTATTTTTAATGTTATCCTTATTTTGATAGTGCAGAAGGGTTTGACTCCCTTTGATCGCTCTTTTCCCTGCTCCTCCAGTGGTTGTCGTCACCACTCCTCCTCTTCTTCCTCCTCCCTCTCAATCCAATTGTCCCGTCAGAGCTATTGCTTCCATGCACCTCATTCTCCTCTTCTTCCTCCTCCTTCTACCCTTCCTCTTCTCCACTCTGATTGTCCCATCGGAGCTAGGGGTGCATAGAAAAATGGTGGAACCGGAGAACCAAATCGAACCGGTCTATACCGTACGATTTGGTTCGGTTTCATGCAGGATTGATCCAGTTCTAGTTCCCAAAGTGCAAAACTGTTAGGGACCGGTTTGGTTTCCGGTTTAGGGTGCCGGTTCTTCGAACTGGAACCGTTATTGTTTATTATGAATAATGCATTCACGAGTCAGGTTCATTGGTTCACTACGAGCAATGGATTGTATATGCATAAGGCATTCATGGGTTGGATCTATTTTTGTCAAGGCAAATTAGTCAATGTGCTTGTGAATTGTGCTACTCGGTTTGATATGTTTCGGGCCGGGCCGGATCAGGTTGTGGGCTCAAGGTGGTGGCCAGAGCCGGGCCCATGCATTTTTCGGGCGGGGCTCAGGCCAGGCTCAGGTTGTGTTCGAGCTGGTGCGCTATTTTTACACCCCTACGCTCAAGCACCTGCCCGGAATATTTTTAGCACATCCTGTGTTCCATACAACTGCAGGGCCCACTGCGATGTAGTGGCCCCAACTAGGGTTGTAAAACGGGCCGGGTCTAAAATACTTTGGGCCGGGCCTAGAGATGTCAAGCCCGGATGGGCCTATCAGGCTCGTTGGGCCAGGCCGGGCCTCGAATCAAGGGTCTGAGCCCGAGCCCGGCCCGGGTATACATATATTTGGAAGTTCGGACCGGGCCGGGTTTGGGCTAAAAATAAGGCTTTTAATAAAAAAATTTGTACACACTGGAGTTTTAAGGCTCAACCTCTAAAAGATTTAAAAAATCATAAACAGTGCACCATATTTTCTTAATGTTCAATATACCCGGTGTGTATATATATAATAATTACATAGTAATTATATTGGATTCTCGGGCCGGACTTTCGAGGCTCCTTACGGTCGGGCTGGGGGCTCAAGGTGGTGGCCCAAGCCCAGTCCATGGTATGTTCAGGCTGGGCTGGGTTCGGGCCGTTGACGTTTGGGCCGGGTTTAGACCGATGGGCCCTTTATACACCCCTAACCCTAGCACTCAGAGCATCCGGGGGGTTGTACGGTTAATATTTGTTGAAGTTTTTCTCCAAATCATCATCTTCATTGCTTGCAACGGGTTCACGATACTTTGAACCTCGTTCAAATGTTCCGAGATCTAGCCTCCCTCTTTGTAATTGAGATTAACAAGCCTCCTAATGAGAAACACTTCCCAACATCTTCCTTTCATATATCTCCTGCAACTTGATCCATACCTTATGCGCCGATGTCTCAATAGACAAATGATGGAAGACGATGCCATCCAACCATTGCCTGGTCATTCCAATGGTCTATCGGTTCAAAACCTTCCATTGATCATCGGTTATCTCTTTTGGCCTTACTACATCATCTTTAACCGGGGTATAAAGATCCTTGTAATATAGGATATCATCCATCTTGGTTTTCCAAATCAACAAATTCGACCCATCGAGACTAATCATCCATGTATTGTTGTTTTTCATATTAACGAGCGTAGATCTTCAATCCTTAACCGATTGATTTGATCTTCTCCCAAGACGAACCTTGCTTTGATACCACTTGTTGCGGAAGTAACCAATCGTCAAGATTGATCCGGGCACAAGAACCACCACAAGTTAATAATACAAAAATAAAGATAAAACAATCACAGAGAGACATGACGATTTTTAGGTGATTCATCCCAATCTGAGCTACGTCCACAACATTAAAGTGCTCAAGAAGGTTTCATTATGAATAAGAAAACAAGATATACACCCAACACCTTCTCCAAAAAAAAAAGCACTCACCTCAGAAACAAGCCAACTTCAACTTCGATCTTCACTCCGTGAAAGATCACCGACTAAATCAGCCTCTCTGTGGAAGAACCCTAACCATCAAAGCTTAAGAGATCCCTTTCTTTAGATCTCAATGCATTATATAACCCAATGACGGCTCGAATAGGTTTTATATCTAAACCCTAACCAAACCCTTATTGGTTTCTGGTCAATGGGCGCCCGTGCGCCCATTAGATTCGCCCAGGTGCCCAATCATGTAGGCCAGCTTCGATTCACCCAGGTACCCTACCCTATAGTCCAGCTCCCAGGGCCTGCACAGGGTTCGCCGAGGCACCCGACTGATTGGCTTTGCTCCAGATTCTGTGTAAACTTTGCCCCGGTGCCTGTCACGATTTGCCCGAGCACCCAGCAACCTGGGTTTGTCTCCGTCATGGAGATGGACCCCCAACAACACAATCCCCTTCTTGCTAACTGGTCTCATAAACATTTAGGTGCTAAGTAAAATACTAGGAATAAAAAGTTTACAGAGGGAGATATATGGACATAAACCATAGTTCAGGGGTCAAATTGTAAAAAAAAAAAAAAGGTTGGAGATATCAATATGAAATGAGGTGTATAGTTCATGGGAGGTTTTTCTTAATTTTCCCATAATTAAATTGATGAGGTAATTAAGCTCACAATAACATTTCAATCCCCAATTTCAACAACAGTTAGGTCAATCTCACAATTTCATCATACACCATCAAGCATTCATAGATAGAGGAATGAATACGGTGTTGACTACGAAGAAGCTTACCGAGGATTCTCCAACCGACTATCAACCTAATGTCAAACCTGTGCCGAAAATCCGATCAAAGCAACTTGGCAAAAGACGGGCGCATGCCAAGAAACCGTGTGAGGGGTAGTTTATCGGAAGGAGACCTACCTTGTTGATTATGCAATCCAGGTTCATGCAACCAAGGAGCAACTTAAAGATTCCACTATACTAGAAAAGATTCAAGATGAAGAGAGTAGAAGGCCACATTTGATACAAGGAATTCCATCCACCTCTAGGGCATAAATTACAACCCCAAGAGCTGAAATGAACCAAGATTTACAGGAATGAACATAATACAGTCAGATGCTGTATGGTGAATCAACAATTACACGGGTATCTAATCAACAGCTACAGCAATAGATACAAGCATTAACTTAAAAGTTCAATAAGCATAGACTGTAAGGGATGGAAACATGCAAACCTGCGAGATCTGTTTCTCATATGCATCAATCCTCCACCATGCCTTCATCGCCGCTATCATCCTCACCCTCCATAATCCACTGCTCAAGCTCATCCCACTCATCCTCTTCAGACCTGTACCAACCGTTCGATGTATCCCAGTAGCTTGCTCCCAGTTCTTCACCTCGGCACGCAACGTGCAAGAAAGGCCGGCTTCTGGCTAAAGCATCCACCATGTCTCTGTTCAAGCTCCCCGTCACCCCCAACCATCTCAACCTTGGGAAGTAGGGCTTCTTGAACCATCGGATCGCAAGTGGTGTGATGCCACCACACTCGTAAAGATCCAGCAAGTGCAAGCTACTCCCATGGGACCCACCCTCGATCTGCATCGATGCCAGGGCCATTACCGAAATGTCCCCTATGTGTGGACATTCTCGGATGCGAAGCTCAACAATCGGAACCCTACTCTTTGCTAGCAGCAAAATTGCATTGTCAGAGATGTAGGGAAGCCTCGAGAGGTCCAAGACTTGCAGGCCCGAGCCAAATGAACCACCAAATATAGACGGGATGCAGTCATCAGTCAGCCTTCTACACCCTCTAAGAGACAATGAGACCAATGGACACTTCCCAAAGCCCAAGTATGACAATCCTAAATCACTGGTATCAGTACTATCCAACAGTAGAATCTGTAACTTAGGAAGAGAGCTTATAGCGTATAGGGCATCATCACCCAGATTTCGACAATCCCTAAGGTCAAGAACACTGAGGTCCGCATTGAATGACAATCTCACAATCCCAACGTTGGTCAAGAGATTACACCATCTTAAGCTAACATGTGTCAGAGAAAGGGAAGTGGCTGAGATGTCATGGAACACCAGATCTGTCAGTTGGCTTCCATGGGAAACCCGAAGTTTACGAAGGCTAGAGCACGAATGTATAATTGCCCTGAAGCCAGTATCCGTAACACGGCAGAAACCACCAAGACAGATGCTCTCCAATGTAGAGCAAGTATCTGACATTATAAGGACACCAAGATCATTCACTCGTCGGAAGGATGTGAATAAGAACTCCTGGCTTCGGATCAGTGAAATGTGTTTCAATCTACCATTTGAATTTATCTGCTGAAGGCCAGCATTGGTGAGATCAGAAGTTACTGTAGGTTCTATGATGGGAGCATCTTGAAGGTCCAAATGGGTCAAAGAAGGGAGGCCTCTCGAAATAGAGCCAACTGCGTAATCGGTGATATAGTCCACTGAGAGGCATAGCTTCTGAAGGCTTGGAAATATTGGCGGCTTCACATGATGCCATTGCTGGCGGGACTCTACAGTTGAATTGAGCAATTCGGTCAACATTGTCATAGGGATATAACCAATCTCGAGGGAAGCAAGTTTCTCTGAAGCAGTCGCCCATACTTGAGAAAATTTAGAATTATGGAATCCCGAGACATCAAACACCAAGCTCAGTGACTACCAAAATGAAAAATATATGTAGGTCAGCTTCCAGAGAAAAAATGACTTTTAATGCAATTATATGGTACTCCGACAAACAAATAATGCGTGTTTTTGTGCATCGAACTGTTAAATTATTACTACCAGAAATTAAAAAACAAGTAAATTTTGAGGAAAGAACCATTTGGCAAGTCGGTTCCTAAACTGCAACATCCTCAACAGGGGTACATCCGGATTTGTCATGAAACTTATATATATATATATATATATATATATATATATATATATATATATATATATATATAGAGAGAGAGAGAGAGAGAGAGAGAGAGAGAGAGAGAGATTGCCCTATATATGTTGTGTATGAGATGGGGTCACCCAGGGTGAACATTCCTCAGAAGAGGACTAACTTATACAATGCATCGGTGTACTTGTGAGGGCCACCTATCATCATGCTCGAAATGGGTGCGCAAGGAGTTCCACCCTTTGCCCTTGTTTCTCTACAAAAGACAGCCACATAGTTATCTGTACTACCCCCCCCCCCCCCCCCCTTGCTGTAAAAAATACTTAGTTTATCCTCCACAACAAAAATAAAATAAAAGTGTTCTTCCTTAACCACATGAGTTCTTCATGGATGTCTAACTAAAGGGCTCATGAACTGAACACAAATCATGGGAATGTAAATGGTGGACTCAAAGACCCACTGGACTACTCCAGAAGTAGGTGATGTGAGTATGTGACAATATCAGCCATTGGACTTTCAGGGTAATTCTTTATAGGTGGTGGAGAAAAGACCTCAGGAAAGAACTGATGGGGAGCACTCTGAAACTTGAAAGGTAACGAGGTGAGGGTCTCAGATTTAACATCATGTGGGGGATTACTCTCTAAGCATTGTTCCTCGGGAAAGTTTGCTACCACTAGGCCATCATCAGAAGATGTAGATCTTCTAGTGGATCCGACCCTTCGTGGGGGAGTTTATAAACCTTGGCATAAGAATTCTCACTAAAAGCCTTTGACTTAGCAGCAAACCAACAAACCTAGGGCTGACAATATGTCGGGCCAGGGCACTCAATCATGTCTGGGTTCAGGCCTTGGACCCGTTTTGTATCAGGCTTTAAAGACAAGGCCCAAGTCCACACTCATTTTAATAATTCTGTTCTGTTAAAATGTGTACATAAATATATTAAAGCATTTAAATATGATATGATAACATATGTAATGCATCTGATAACATATATATTATATTATGTTAACATTTATACATAAACAATTGGTTAAAACCTGTAAATAAATCTATAAAATGACAAATTAAAACATTTGAATGGAATGAGGTGTAACATATATAATAAATATTATAACATATGTATTAAACTATGTTAACATTATAAATGTGTGTTTTTAGTAGATCCCATACTAACTTTTCCACACACACGCACACACACACACACACACACACACATATATATATATATATATATATATATATATATATATATATATATATATATAGAGAGAGAGAGAGAGAGAGAGAGAGAGAGAGAGAGAGAGAGAGAGAGAGAGAGAGAGGAACATGACTTCGTATGCCCATGCAAAGAAGGCCTCAATGTATGCTCCTCTATTAACATACATAGAAGTTTCCGAATTTGCTAATTTTTTGTGGATGTGATATCTATGTTAAGATGTTCATCCTCACAAAAAATCAGCATGTTCTGAAACGTCAAAGCATTTCAAATAAGCTCATCAAATTAACAGTTGAAATGGACAGACGATACGACTTCTATCAGTTTGATACATCTAGAGGTTTCAGTCTTTCAGAATTTACTGATTTTTGGTGAGGGTGATCATATTGCTGTAGATAGAATATGCACCAAATATCAACAAATTCTGAAACATCTAGGTTCATCAAAATGTTAGAAGCTTTATCACCCGTCCATTTCAACTGTTAATTTGAAGAGCTTATTTGAAATACTTAGAGGGTTCAGAACTTGTTGATTTTTTTGTGAGGATGATCACCTTAACATAAATATCATATCCACAAAAAATTAGTAAATTCGAAAAGCCCTATATATGTTAATGGAGGAGCATACATTGAGGCCTCCTTTGCATGGGCATATAAAATCATTCTTCTATATATATATATATATATATATATATATATATATATATATATATATATATATATATATATATATATGTGTGTGTGTGTGTGTGTGTGTGTGTGTGTGTGTGTGAATGTGCCAGTGTGGAACATGAGCATGTTTTTCATTCTTAAGGCACTAATCAAATTGCAAATGGTACAAATTTTCATCCATCGGCTACAATATATGAAGTAATCAGCATATTCATGAAACTCCTCCCTAGGACCGAAATGCATTTAGTAGAAACTCATTTTGTATATGTTACAAAGGCAATGCTCTCAAAATAAAATTGTTTAAATATAAGAATCTTTAGGAAGGATTACCATTAGCGCATGTAGATTCTATGGAAACAAGATTACTGTTTTAGAGTATATATTTTCCGAAATTAAAATTCTAACAACTCCTTTTCATTTTGTATTTAAGGAACAAGTATATGATACCTCTATCATTTATCCAAAAACATACAACCATTGCAAGTATGCCTCGCCTGATAAGCTAACCGGAAATCAAACCATAATATGGATCACAGTTTCCCCTGTGTTTCTGTTCTATGTTCCAGACCCTTGCAGCTATGAGGAAACCATCCATCCTAGTCAATTAGCAATTTAGCATATGGCATCATTTTTCCTTGTCATCCTTGATGACGCAATTTGCAAATCAAAGACCCAAGCAATGCCTTCTCTAGAAAGGCAAGTAGAACCTAACTAAGAAAACTTTAAACAGTGTCTTAAACATAGTGCCTTACATGAGCTTTGTCATTTCCAATTAAGGTTTAAGTATTTCCATCCTCATTATTCATATTTTCTAATAGATAATCCGATATAAGTGTTGATGTAAATTTCCCGTTTATTCTCTTGGAAACTGCAGGTAAAAATTACCCATTATAGTCACAAGTGAGACCTGCAAACTAATAGTTAAAGGTTGCCATTTGCAATTGTAACTTTTAAACACAATCCTATCACACTATTTTTAGTATTGATGTAAATTATCCTTTATTCTCTTGGAAACTGTAGGTAATATTTACCCATTGTGGTAATAAATGAGAACTTGAAAAAACAGTCTTAGGTTGACATTTGCAATTTTAAATTCTAAGCACAACCTTATCACGCTAAATCATTAAAACACTATTAGCTCACCTCTAAATGGGAACAACATAAAAGTAAAACCTCTAGATCAGAAAAAAGGATCGAGAGCCCTCGACGTTCAGCTAGGGAGCTCAAAGAGAGATATCTGTTAAGAAAAGTAATCCTATTGTTAAAAGGACACAAGGTAAAAAACCTAAAAGCAGCATTATTATGAGTACATATAACACAAAATTTAAATGCAGTTTTCACAAGCAAGCCATCCATATGGTATTACCAGCATTATGGTATTATTTGCATTGAACTGTGTAGATAACATCGCTTGTGTATGGGAATTGGGAATACATTTGTTTCATATTAAGTATTATGAGTTTTGACCATTATGGGGTGATGGGATCATGGGAGAGGGAAAGCACCCTATACGATTAATACGTCATACGATTTGCGAAGCAATCAATATCAAATCTTACATGCTTAAGTATAATATACACATAGGTTCATTACTTCATATAATATAAGATACGCATGAGAATGTCCCCCCCCCCCCCAACCCCCCCAAAAAAAAAAAATAAAATAAATAAATAAAATAAATAAATAAATAAATAAATAAATAAATATATATATATATATATATATATATATATATATATATATATATATATATATATATAGGGGCGTGTTAGGATGCGGCGTGCGGTGCGTGCGGCGTCGCACCGCAGCCACCTGATGCACCGCTGCGGTGCGTGCAGTGCGACGCCGCACACCGCATTTTATCATTCCTCTCTCTCTCTCTCTCTCTCTCTATATATATATATATATATATATATATATATATATATATAAATCCTCAAGTGCTCAGCTTTGGTGCAACCCAGTCCATGCGACTCAGACCAGAAACATATGCACTGGAAGTGCTGCAACCCCCTTCACGGAGCACAGCAACATATGATGTTTGTTGTGCTCCTTGTAGGGTAACATATGCACTGGAAGCAGTGCAATATATGCAATAGAGTGCCGCAACGTATTGTGTTAGAGACTATGATATGGGGGACACGGGAAATCTGGACTTCGGAGCCGTGTCTACCCGTGTCGACACGGATCCCCATGTCGACACGCCGGAGACGTGAAGGAATCGTCCGCGACTTCAACGCAGAGCGATCGATCGGTTCACGCAGAGCGATCGATTATCTCCGCTATTTCAACGCAGTGGAAATCAATCGTCTGCGACTTCGACGGAGTAGATAGAGATCGGGGGAAAAAAAAACAGAAAACGTAGAGGATTTGGGGATCTAGATAGAAACCAAAAACCCTATAAATTAGAGCGAGCGTACCTCTCAGCAGCCGCACCACTCGATCCTTTCACGATCAAGGGCGAGCTCCTCCATTGGCGAGATCTGCTCTGCAGCCCACCGAGCTCCTCCTTCGACGAGACGGCGGGATCTGCTCTGCAGCCCATCGAGCTTCTCCTCCGACGAGACTGCGGGATCTTCCCTGCAGCCACTGAGCTCCTCCTCCGATGAGACGGGGAGATCTTCGCTGCTCCGAGCTCCTTCTCCCTCCGCTCTCTTCTCCGCAGATACGGACCGATCGAGGTCTGGTTTTTTTTTTTTTTTTGATACTTATTACCTTTAGTCGGTGAGCCCCGGACCAGACAAAGCATTCGATGCTTATTACCTCCAGTCAGTGGGCCCCGCGTGCATCACAGCCAACGATCGGCAGGCCTGCTGCATATGTGTGATGCACGGTTCGGTCGGTAGGCCCAGGCGCATCACAGCTGACGATCGGCTGGCCTGCTGCATGTGCCTGTGACGCACCATTTGGTCGGTAGGCCCGCGCGCATCACAGCCGACGATCGGCTGGCCTGCGTGCATCGCAGCCTGTGATGCACGGCGACTGCATGTGGCTGTGATGCACGCCGAGCCCACCGACCGGGCGGCTGCAAGTGGCTGTGATGCACGCCGAGCCCATCGAATGTGGCTGTGATGCACGCTGAGCCCACCGAATGTGGCTGTGATGCAGCTGAGCCCACCAACCGAATGATCGACCGTCGGCCTCGATTGGTAGGGCCGCGCGCATCACATCGGACGATCTTCTCCAGTCGGCTGGCCTACGCGTATCACAGTCGCACGATGGCAATTAACCCGACCAACTGCATGTTGCTGTGATACACGCTGAGCCCACCGACCAGGCGGCCGACTGCATGTGGCTGTGATGCACGCCGAGCCGGACTTGTTTAATATAATTTTTTGGTATGTAGAGACTGTTACACTTTTTCCTCTTTGCTGTGATATATGTATGTAAAAAACTTTTGATACCAAATATTTATTATTTATTTATTGTTCTCTTCATACTTCCAGTCGAGTGGTTTGTTATCTTCTGTTGGTTATATAATATGAGTTCCATCCAAGAGGGTAGTAGCGGGAGCAATAATCAAAATTTTGAATATTCTGATTGGGAGTTTTCTCTATGGAAGTATGTTGACAGAATTGAAAAGATAACTGGTGGTGGGGGTAATTGGAAATTTCATTGCACCTTTTGTAAGGAGGTATATAAAGGGTCATATACAAGGGTAAAGACACATTTACTTCAAATCGGCAATCAAGGAATTCGAAAGTGCAGTGGTATTGACTTTGAAAGCATTCAAACATTACGAAAATTACAAAATGATGCTGAAAATCAAAAGAAATTACTTTCTGCAAGTGCTGGAGGTTATGGTAGTATTCCTTTACCTATTGTTGATGAAAGATCAAAAAAGCGTAAAAGAAACAAAACATTGGGTGACTTCTACAATGTGGAAGCACGAAATGAGCTGGACCATTTAATTGCTCGTTATTTTTATGCAGCAGGTATTGCACTTTCAGGAGTTATGAATCCAGTTTTTCAACAGATGATTAAGCATGCATGCAATAGTAATTTACCTGGATATGAAGTTCCAAGTTATGATAAAGTACGAACAATATTGATGGCACAAGAGAAAGCCAATATAAATCAAATTTTATCTTTAATAAAAGCGGAATGGCCACGTACTAGTGTTTCAATTGTTAGTGATGGATGGACAGATAATAATAGTCGTCCCCTCATCAACTTCTTAGTATCGTCTTCTAGTGGTCCAATGTTTTTTAAGGCAATTGACTCGTCTGGGGAGTATAAAGATGCTGTATATATTTCTAAATTATTTCTTAAAGTCATTACTGAAGTGGGGCCCTTAAATGTAGTCCAGATTATCACTGATAATGCTGCTGTTTGTAAAGTTGCTTGTTTGCGAGTTGAAGAGACATATCCACACATATTTTGGACACCTTGTGTAGTTGATACATTGAACTTAGTTTTAAAAGACATATGTGCATCCGAGAGGGCTGATCAAAATAGATTTCAGCAGTTCGAATGGATTCAAAATATTATTTTTGATGCAAGAACATTGAAGACTTTTGTTACAAATCACTCTCATGCACTAAAAATATTCAATAAATACTCTCATCTTCGGCTTCTTAATATTGCAGAAACTCGGTTTGCTTCAAATATTATTATGATACAACGAGTGCAAAAAGTAAAGAAATCATTAGAGAAAATGGTTCTTGATGAAGATTGGAAAACATCTTATAGGCCAGATGACAGAAAGAAAGCTGATTATATAAAGAACATCATTTTGTATGATAGCTGGTGAGATCAAGTTGAATATTTTTTATCATTTATTGCACCAATTGTCAATATGTTGAGAAAAGCAGATTCTGACAAACCTTATCTACACCTGATTTATGATAAGTGGGATACAATGATTGAAAAAGTCCGTGCTATTGTCTTTGCTCACGAGAAGAAAATTTTCCTTACAGATAGCAGTGATTTTTATACTGAGCTACATGATGTCTTGGTTAAAAGGTGGAATAAAAGCAATACCCCATTGCACTGCCTCGCACATTCATTGGTTCCCAAATTTTACAGCGATAGATGGTTGATAGAAGGAGGCAAAGGTTTGAAGCGTGTTGCTCCACATCGTGATGAAGAAATATCAGAAGGACGCAATAAATGTTTGGAGAGAATATTTTCAAAAGGAGACATTGCAGAAGTACGGCAACAATATGCAGATTTCTCAATGGCTTGTAATAAATTTTCAAGTTAGCAATCTAATCGTGACAGATACTTAATGGAGCCACAAACATGGTGGTCAAATTATGGAGCCGGTGCTCCAAAGATTGCAGCATTAGCTGATAGGTATACCATTTCGTTTAAATATTGTTTTATTGAATCCATCCAAGTTATAAATTTGACATGATACTAACTACTCATTGACATTGTGCATTGTAGGTTGCTTAATCAATCAGCTTCTTCTTCTTGTGAGAGAAATTGGAGTACGTT